>PVKC010051651.1:0-10386 GCA_004027635.1 Crocidura indochinensis | reverse complement strand
CATTGTTGTCAACTTTTAAGGATCTGTAGAACCCACCATACTTTTACAATGATATATATTTGACCTCACCTATAATGTGTGACCTAGCAATAATTGATCATACAAAGAAAGGCTACATATATATTTTTTGCTGTGTTTTCTCTCTCAAGACTTCACCTTTTATATTCCCATAGAAGAATATATAAAACATATCTGACTCTTAGCTTCCAGGAAAGTCATGAAAAGAAAAATAAAAGGAAGACGAGTTAGTAAAACAAATAATGTACTTGTTTTGCACAGAGGTGACCCACATTTGATGCCTGGCACCCCATTTGGTTCTTCGAGCTTGCTGAGAGTAATCCCTGAGCATAGGACCAGGAGTAAGACATAGCACAGTCAGGTGAAGTTCAGAAACTGAAATGGGTGTGGGCAAAGCCAAGATGCTGAGAAGCCACCCCACTCAGGAGGTGCAGGCACCATTTGAAACCTTGGGTAGATGTGCAATTTGGGGTAGTTCCAGTGAGTCAGTGAAATTACTTGTTGATGTCTCTTTTAAAAAGAGCCTGGGACTCTCAAAGGAAATAAGAGAAACATATGACAGTATGATTTGGAAATGATAGGCGGAGAAGAAAAGGAACAGAAATAGAGATGTGGGTAGTCACTTGATCTCAGGGAAAGACAAATTATGACACTTGCCCCCCCCCACAAATACAAGCAAAATCAAAGAATGAAGAATAGGAACCAAAAATGAGTGTTGTAGTGGTCCTTGGGAACTGGAAGTTTGACCTTGTGTAAATGATGGTGACTTCTTGAGAAGCCATCTGAGAAAGACTCTGAGTTACAACCTCTCTCACAAATAATATCCCACTGCAATTAGACCTTCCTCACTCCAGCCATGCTTTATGATCATGTTCAGCTGCTCAACTCTAAACATTTCCCTTTTTCTACCAATCAAAGGAGAACACCTTTTTATCAAGTTCACATATTGCCCATTGCAATATCCTGCCTTTCAAATCACAGGTTAATTTTGCATGGATCAGTTATGAAAAATACAAATTTAAAATTCTGTTTATTGTTCAAACGACCAACAAAATAATGAGATTCTCTGTTATGGAAGCTGTCACATCTTGTCTCTGCCCTGTTGTGTCTAAATGTTCTCTCTCTTTGTAAGACCTATTAGAGGATTTTACAATACCAAATTGTTTATATGCTACTTGTTTGTGGCTGCCTGATAGTAGGGAGCACATTTCACTCATTAATGTTGGTGATATCCTACATTGTTAGTAAGAACTGAACAAAATAAAATTCATAGTAAGGTAGGCTTCTGTGATGATATGCTTCTTTCTGTGGTTGTCCCAAAATGCCCCTTTAAAAATACATTTTAAAATTTGAAGTTCAGTTTGTCTACTTTTTTGTTTTTGTTTTTGTTTTTTGGCCACACCTGGTGATGCTCGGGGTTACTCCTGGCTATGCGCTCAGAAATCACTCCTGGCTTGGGGGGCCATATGGGACATCAGGGGATTGGACCGTGGTCCGTCCTAGGCTAGCGCGCACAAAGCAGATGCCTTATGCCCTGTGCTACTGCTCCGGCCCCTCAGTTTGTCTTCTTATAATTGCGGACATATTCCTTTTCTTTGTTCAATTTAAGCAACCCCCTCCCACTGCCAAGTTGTAATTTTTTTAAATGAATCTCAAGTCTTCCATGGAATGTTTCTTAACATTAATGTCTCAACACAAAAATATGTAAAGTGAACTAGTATTTACAATCTCCTTATACAAAACGTTCAAGTAAAAATTCCCATTTTATCTTTCCCCCAACTGTTCTTCTTAATGAGTTCAATGAAGAAGCTAAATCAGATTAAAAAATATTTCCAAAATCACCTCAAGAATAAATATCCATTTCAGTGGCCCAGAATAGATATTAGCATGCTTTTGTCTTGCTTGTATCTAACTCTTGTTTCTATCACTGACATCACATGGCTCTCTGGTCACTACCATTTGTGACTCCAAGACAGATCTAGAAGTGACCACTAGCACCAGGGTGTATGTCCCCCAAATCCCAAAACATGTACAAGGGCCAGATGTCTCCTGCATGATAGTGAGTTCTAATTCTGACACTGTATGTTTTTTCTGTGTGTACACATATATAGATACATGTATCTATATATAATTATGTTTAAATAAATATTTTAAATGTTTATATTTTATGTAAAAGATTACATAAACTACAAAATTATATAAATATGCTTTAATAATTATTAAATAATTACGTTTAAAGAAATTCACTTAGAGAAGGAAGAGGGAGAGAAAGAGATGAGTTCAAGAGAGAACACAGAGTTCTCTACAGTGAAAAGACCCTTTTGTAATTTTATTGCTTTAATATAAATCTATTTATATTCTGTAATTAAATTTAATAACCAACATATTAAAGAAGAAAGAAAAATTATATTACCAACAATCTTATTAAAATCAAGAGTTGCCTATCAGTAATATTTTAGGATTTTTAGGATTTTTTAGGCTATTTCTTGTCTTTTTTTCTCTCTATTGGATTACTTTATCTAAATTATTTTATCTAAATAATGTTTATAACTTATTAGCATGTAACATTTACACACACATATATTTATTATCTTGCTTTTTGATCATATATAGTATCCCTGTGACAGTTCACTTTTTAATGCCATCACTTGTAATGGCTGCTGAAAACATCATTTTGTTGCTATGTCTTAATATGTGACCTTTTCTTATTTCTAGATGCCCATGTGTTTCAAAGTTCATAAATTTTATATTATAAATATAAATATGTTTTATTTATATAAATATAAATTTATATCAATATATTTATATTTTATGTATATCAATATCAATATAATATATTTTATAAATTGCTGTCTGCTAATCACCTCCATACATCATGCTACACAGCTAGAATATTTCCTTAAGATTCATAAAGGGAAATAATGTCAAGTATTTGGAATGTATGGCCAGTAAGTTTCAAGGAAAAACATTGATACCAATAATGATTCTATCAGCAAAGGAGGAGAGATCTTATTTTATCTGAGTTCTAACAATGTTTAATAGTATAATTTTGTTTTTAAATCTTTGCTAATTTGATAGTTAAAAACAAAAAGGAAGTCTATATTTTACTTCGAATTTCTTAGCTTCCTAATAAGATAAAAAATTATTTGTAGAAACTTACACTTATTCAAAAGTACAAATAGAAGTTTTTTTACTTTCTTTTGATCCTGCTTTGCTACTATAAGTGGTACTTGTTGGAACCAACCTCTGCTTCCTTTCTCCAAAAATCTATTTGAATTTATCAATATGTGTTTGAATGCAAGTGTGTATCATGTCCTTGACAAAAAAAAAATTACTCAGTGATTACAGACCTGGGTCTTTCATGCAATGAAATAAGCCATATCTATTTGGATCTGGTTTTAATTGGCTCTCCTTTCTCTCTGATAGATAAAATAGTATCCATGTGAGTGAGCAATGTTAGAGAAGTAAGGCCCTCCTGGTAGTAAAGGAAATGTCACACTAGGGCCTGGACATTGCTATGACAACCCAGAATGAATCTATCATCACTCACCTCAGCGTGTGTTATAAAGGAAAGTCCTTTAGAAATGTTTAATATGAGAATTTTAATATTCAGTATATAGTTGCTGTTGAAAGCTCACACCTTGTTTGCTATTGTCAGGCTTACTTGATTGACAGTGAAGTCCGTCTCTTTTTATAGTCAATTTCTGAGATGAAACTATAAACTTTGAAGCTGGGCTTTATCATTACACAGAAAAAAGCTTTTCCAGCCTATTGTTGAAATATAATATTTTATAGGATTTATGAGGTCCAGATTCAGGAAGATCATTTGCCAAGCACTGATGGCTGGTTTTGCTGCCCTTAGCTTTTTCTCTTCTCCTGCAACATATGTAGGGTAGAGATCCATTAGGAAAAAAAAAAATGATGAGGAACGGACTTGGTTCAATACAAATGGCATCCTTGGGAAGAAAAAGTCCTGAGCATTGACTAAGAGGAGCTTCAGTCACAAGGGCTGCATGTTGTGATAGGCAGACCATTTGCTTCTGCAAATAAAATGGCATCATATTTGTTTTGATAGGAAATGAATGCCTCTGATTCAGAGCAGCAGTTTGAATTTATGGTATCCTCTCCAGTCTGCTTTAAGTATTCCTTTTGAAAGTCCATGATAGGAAGCTGAGCTCTGTGATTTGGTCATATTCCATTTAGCCTGTTTTATGGCTGTTAATTTTACACAGGAAAATAAGCTCTCTAAAACTTGTGATCACAGTAGCTGTCGAGTGGTTGAAAATGAATAAAACCACCAGACAGTGTCAGATTTATTAAGCGCGCTCTAGAAAGACAAAATTAATGCAGTTCTTTGTCTTTGAAAGGCTCAGTGTCCGCAAGCAGGGTTGATCCTAATGGACAAGTGGTGGAAAGAAGAACCATCCATTAGCTATCACTTTAGCCAGACTATACTCTACTGGGAGGAGTGTGGGGTGAACCACCAGGGCACCAGGCAGACTTCACATTTGTTCATCATGATTTCAAATGGCTTAATTAAACATATTCCTAACATAGATATTAAGTAGCATGGTGAATAATTTGTTGTTGTTTGCTTGCATCTTGAAAGAATCACGAGAGAACATGTTAACTAAGCAACTTACTCCATTTGTTTTCAATCCACTGTGCTTAATGTGTGAATTTCTAAGTCTTGTGACTCTTCCAAGCAATGAACTATAAGAGTGAATATAAAATGAGAAGTACAGATGTTGCATCTAATGAACCTATGATTGCAAATGTTGTACATATATGCTATGTGTATTCCTTTGCGAAATCTCCACCCCCAAACCCACTCTTTTGTTTGTCATCATGAATGAATTTTATGTATCCTCTTAATTTATATTATTGCACACAAATAACTTTGCCAATAAAGTTTTGATTGGTGGTTCCACGTTATCTATTCTTATCTTCCTATAAAATGTAGTAATCATTTCTCAGTCATCAGCTGAAAATTTTACCTTTTACTCGTGACATTTGTTCATGTTATTTTTGTGGTTATAAAATTAATATTTTCCCCTCAAACTTATTAACCTCTTGCCTTGGGCATTCTGGCAGTGTAATGAAAACATCTGTTGTTGGCTTTAGCAATGGTGTTTTCATGTTTCTTTTTATTGATGTGTGAATTCCATGCTGATTCTATACGAAGATGTACTTCCAATAAAATTCAGCAACTGTATGTTGGGTCCCTGGTTGGCTAAATTGTAGAGTTTCAAGAATGTGAATTCTGATGAAGGAGATGGAGACCTGAACACTATAAATATTTTTTAATATGGTCTTCGCTGCATTTTCCTCTAAAGTTAAGGAATATATTTCAGTTTGTTATGTAAATTATTATCTACAATATTTTATGAGCAAATAAGCATACTGACACTGAATTTAGCTTGTCTATTTTTTATTAAAACTCTGAATATGATTCTGAGGATAGGATGCAAATGGCAACATTATTCCTGAATTTTTATAGGCTTACTTCCTTTGCCATCTTAGCTACTATCTCCCACAAAATTTGAGTCATACCTCAATTGTATGAATCCTCTTTTAATGTTCTGTTGCCCTGAAGTGTGCAGTTGTAGATATGTCTAAATGTCTCAAGTGAAGAAATTGGAGCCGCAGCTTTTAACAAAAGCAATAAAATGACTCCAGCGGAAGAGCATTGTGGAGGTAAACAGACATCTTTTCTTGTTGTCGAACTCTTGCTCAGAATCTCTTAAAAACAAATTATTTCCGTCACTCTTCCTTACACTTGTTTCTAGGGAGGTCAGAAGGAAGAAATTCCATTTTTATGGTTCCTACAATTTCAGTCTAGAGTACACCAGACTGAGAAACAACTGATCCCCACCTTAGGATGCACCTGAATTACTGCTTCTCGAGTCTGAGAGGGTTTGGAAAGAGGTGCTTGTTCATGAGACATGTGAATAGAAAAGTGATAGTCCTAGAAAAAGGGTTTTTTGTTTTGTTTTGATCTGAGGGCATTTATATCATTTTACCCTTGATTCTAAATCAAAGGCCAGCACTCTTGGTTCAGTGGTACCTCAGAAAATTATTTTAGATAATCAATCACTGGTCTTTAATGCCATTAATATCCCAATTCAGGGTTGGATTTGGGAAAAAATATTGAAGGACCTGTTTTGTTTCAAAAAGCTCCACTCTACCTCAACTGTCCCCACCAAGACTTTAAGACCTTCAAGTTCTGTATAAAAACTTATCCACATCCCATTCTTCATTGTTCATTTATATTTTTAATAAAATATAAAAGTCTTTTAATAAATAAAAACTCTAGCTGAATTTATGCCATGAGCCTAAAATGGGCAGACACCCAGGGCATCCACATTACACTGAAAAACATGAAAACAGAACAAAGCAAAATAACAAAAACCTCATGTATTCCTCTTTCTTCATCTACAAGCTCCTTTATTTGATCCAACCAGTTTCTCTTCAAAATATGAATCAGAGAACATTACAGTATGGGCTGTTAGATACTAGGTTAATATAGAAAGTCTTGTTATGTGAATTTGCATGGGTTCCTAAATCTTCTCCTGGACTGAATTATTGGGCAGTGACCCTACCCCTCCCTTAACCTTAATAAAATGAGGAAGACTTCATTTGATCAGCTAAGTAGCACTTTCTTTAGTAGTACTCCCTTTAGCCCTGCCCAAATTTCAGCTATTTGGACGGAGTGCTAGAAAATCCTAAGTATATTAGAAAACTTTTTTTTTTTTTTATCATGCTAGAGAGCTGCCTGGTTTTCAGATTCAAATGAGGACAAGAAGCTAAATTTAATTCCAAGCTAAAGATCATCAAACACTGCTAGCCAACTGCCTCCAAGGTGTGTGTGACTTCACATTCTCTGTTTTCGGCCAGTTTCACCTGGAAATAGGTGTGCTATATTTAGTATGAGATAGCAGGGAAATGTTTCCCATAATACATTGAACTTCATCTATATGCCACAAGCCTTAATAAGTCATGTGCATTGCTGCTTGGCTAGGTGATTCTTATAGTAATGATGATACCAAGATGCTATAGCAATTGCCACCTGAAACAAGAGGCGATGGAAATATGTAATGGTGATATCTTCAAAAGCATGCAAACATTTATTTCAGCAGATGGTATGTCTGAATGTCCAACATTCTTCCATCTATGTATCCTACCTTCAGACACAGAGTCACTCTCATTATGACTCCAAAGCCTTTTTCTTCTCATTCTTAATCCTTAAATCAGGCTCCTCTTGTTTTAAGCTCTCACAAACCTTGTTTCTTGCATGTATGACTAGTAGAGTTCTACACAGTTGTACAGAGGATGCAAGAATCATGAAACTCCTTATCTTGAGAAGGTCACTGAGGGACTGAGCACAGATTGAAATTAGAGAAAATAGATGAAAACAAATCATGTCACTAAGAAGGAGGAGAAAGAGGAGGCCACAATTAAAGTAAAAATAAAGGTAGCAGAGTTGCATAGCAGGAGCTTGCTTGGCCCGTAAAGAAAAAAAGTCATATGAATTCCAAGCAGGCATGGGTGCTTTTTGCTTGGAGAAGTTCATAGGATAGTCTGTGCTTGGAACAAAATGCATCAAAGTCTCTGTGTCCCTTCTTCTTGACCGCCCCTAAATAAGGCCACCATCATTGCTCTCACTGATTGTCATTGGCACCCTTAGTCTATTCTAACAACCTCAATTTATTCTTCCACAATGAAGTCAGGCTTTTCTTGTAACTATTTAAATTTGGTCATATTTCTTATGGTTTAAAATCTTTCAACATTGTCTCATTTTATCCTGAGCCAAATCCAAGGTCTTATCAACTTACTCAGATCTGGTCATATGTCTTGCACACCTATCTGACTTCATCGTTTTAATCACATTATGCTGTGAGCATTCAGCTCTGATGCCTGCACTCTCTTTAGGTTTATTCAGCTCAACCTATTCATTCTTCTTTAGCTATTGCACTAGTTCGACCCCTTCTACGTTTTCATACAGATGCTTCTGGGTGATTCAGCCCTTAGTTTAAAAGAAAGAGAGGCCTTTCCTGATATCTCCACTTAAAATGTATCTTGAGAATCTAGGTGACATACCTACTTGATTCATTTTTCCACTAGCTTGTTTTTGTGGGAACAAAGGGATTGGGAACCATGTTTGGCATTGCTCAGGAAGCTGTATATGGTTCCAGGCATCAAAATGGGGTTGGTATATGCAAAGCAAGTAAGTATCTTATCCCTGAACTCTCTTTCCAGGCTCTGCTTTGTGGATTGTCTCACTTCTCTTTAAGACATAAGACCTTCTCTATAACACAAGACATTTAAACAGAAGACATATCACTCCCTAACTTCTCAGTGTTTAAATGAGTTGCTAATAAATAGTGGATATTTAATAACTATTTTATAAATGACTCGAAGAATCTACTCAGGTAGAGAAATAATCCTTTAGCATTACTAGGCAAGATTCCAACTCTGGAAACACATCCGTGAAGGGAATATATAGGCCATAGTTCCCACATACTTGTGTTCTTAGGAGTCAGACAGACTGATATAAGTGAACAAATAAATAGAGTAGTTCCTATAATGATCATGCTGCAAAGAAAATGCAGGTTCATCATGTCAGGAGTAACTTGAGGCTTCTTCAAATAATGTAACTAGAGTAGGCTCTTCTGACCAGGGAAAATGTGTCCTGAAATGCATGAACAAGATTGTGTTTCAGGTAGAAGGAAGAGCCAGCCCCAATTCCTTGGGTAAGGGGGAAAACAAAAGATGGAAATGCAGAGCACAGGAGACAATGATTAGGGATAAAGTAGAGAGAAGGAGCCAAGTCATTGAAGACAAAGTACATGAACCACAAGGAGAGTATGGACATTAGTCTGAATATAACAACAGGTCTGTGAATGTGGGTTTTCTTTCTTTTTTTTTTTTTTTTTAATAAAGGGGGCTGGAGCAATAGTACAGCATGGAGGGCATTTGCCTTGCATGTGACTGACCTGTGTTTGATCCCAGCATACCATGCAGTCCCCCAAGACTGCCAGGAATAATTTCTGAGTGCAGGACCAGGAGTAACCCTTGAACACTGCCAGGTGTGACCAAAAACAAACCAAATAAAATAAAACATTAAATATTATTGATATATCTTAATTATGTATCAATAAATGTGTGTTATTTGTTTTGGAGTCACACCAGGTAATGCTCAGAGCTTTCTACTGTTCTTTGCTCAGGGGTCACTACATGTGGTAGTAGGGGAACCATATGCAGTGCAAGAGAGTGATCAGTGGTTGACCATGTTCTCCATAGCTCCTTAATTATAATTTCTAATGGAGAAAAATAATGACAGGTAGAAGTGTTAGTTTAAACAGAGACATGGGATGGATAAGAATTGAGAAGCTAGGGCTGGAGTGATAAGACAGCAGGTAGAAAACTTACCTTGCACATGACTGACCCAAATTTGATCACTAGTATGTATCCCATATGGTCCCCCAGGCACAACCAAAAGTAGTTCCTAATGGCAGAGCAATGAGTAAGCCCTGAAGCATTTTTGGATGTGTCTCCTAAACAAATAAACAGCAAGAATTGAGAAGCTGGGAGTGGAATTGAGAGATAATACAAGGTTTCAAGCACTTGCTTTGCATACAGCCAATTCCCGTTCCCAAAGTCTGGCCAAGAGTGATCTCTGAAAAGAGAGTCAGAAGTACAGTCTGGGCTCTGCCAGGTGTGTCCCCAAAACAAAGAAAGTCCTGAAATTGCTACTGAGAGAGGAGAATGATGAGCCAAATCTTTGCTGTAAGCAGTGAGACCACATTTCTAAAGTTGGATTGTGTGAGAATTGGGCACACTTGACTCACAACCATGTCCTAGAAGAAACTCTGAGTTTGGTACATTGATTCTGAACTCAAAGGAGGCAAGGCCTGAGTATAGCTGGGGGGACTCAAATACAAAGGGGAGCAAGCAGAGTGGGGTAAGAAATCACTGCTTCTATTTGGTAAGAACTTAATGTAGGGAGCTGCACACATAAGTGCAGCAGGCAGGGCACTTGCTTTGCATGCAACTGAACCAACCAGGTTCAACCCTCAGCTTCCCACATGAACCTAGAGCCCCACCAGGAATTATTCCTAATCAAAGAGCCAGGAGCAAAGCCTAAGCACTGTTGGGTACAGCCTCCAAACAAACAGACAACCAAAAAAGATGAAGGCCATATCCTGACATTACATTGAGTCAGGATCAATCTAAACCCCAACAAGAGAGGGTTAGAAACAATGTTTAATTGAAGGAGAGGCAAAGCAGGGAGGCCAGGGGCTTACAGCCAGCTCTCTAGAGAAAAAAGAGAGAGGGTGACAGTGTGTGTGTGTGTGTGTGTGTGTG
>PVKC010051650.1:0-10381 GCA_004027635.1 Crocidura indochinensis | reverse complement strand
GATGCTAGGATGCAGAGGCAGCTGGTGAATCAAACACAGTCTCTTCCTTTTCCCCAAAGATTCCTAGAGTAGGGCACCAGGATGCTCTGTGCAGCTCCAAATGAGGCCAGTCCTCATTGACCTTAATGTCTGGACCTTTGCCCCTGGGACACAGTCCACCCTCTAAGGGCCACAAAAGAGGCAAGCTTCCTAGGTTCTGCTGTGTCCCCATGTGGCCAATATGCTATGGCTCAATCACAGGGTCCCCACTTCACACTTATATACTGAGTCCAAACCCCCAAATCTCAGAGCTTCCAGACCAGCCCCCAGCGAGGCCAACTGGATAGATAGAGCTGGGATTGAAATCCCTGGAACCCAACTAGTGCAAGCAAAGGCTTGGCTGGAGCAATAGATCAATGGTGCCAGGCAATAGACTGAGGATAGATGATCGATCATAGAGGGCAGATGGTAAGTGATAGGAGCGGTGGCCTGAGGTGACCCTGAAAAGAGCTTACGTTGTGGGAAGGAGGGCAAAGGGAGGATAGAGTAAGAGATGAGTCTCTTCCTAATCATGTACTTATTTTTTAATTTCTCAGATCGAGGTTGGAGTAAAAGTTGAAATTAAATTACTGCCAGCACTTAATGTCATTATTATAGGCCACCAAGAGCTCTTCACTTTCCTCTCCCACTGTGCTCTGCACACACGGGTGGTGAGCTGTCTATACCGGGCCATGAGCTGTCTACACTTGGCCATGAGCCATCTACATTGAGCTGTGAGCTTTCTACATTGGTGTTATGTACACCTATGTATGTGTACATGTCCTGGTCTTCTCCAGGCGTGACTCACACAGAGTTTGGGGAGTGTGGGGTGAGAGGTGAAGTTTATTCTTCCCTTGGCTGACTATTCTCCCATTTCTCTACAGTTACTATGCAATTATGGGCATAATCATGAAGAGATAGGGTGTAGTAAAATCATATCGATGTACATATAATGACTTGGAAAATGCTGGCAAGGTGTTAATGAAACAGACCTGTTGCCAGGCAGCCGCGGTGCTTCAGTGCTGAGGCAATGAGACAGACATCCACGACAGAAGATGAACAGGATGGAATCGTGGCTGCTTGGTAGCCTCCAGTGCATTGAAGCTTCGGCTCTCAGGTGTGCTCACGTGTGATGTCATGTGGCTCTCAGGTGTGCTCATGCATGGCATAATGTGGTTCTTAGGTGTGTTCATACATGATGTGATATGGCTCCCATATTTACTCACACATGTAGCTATGTGACTCAGGTGCGCTCACACGTGACATCATGCCGCTCTGAGGTGTGCTTCCATGTGACATCATGTGCTCATGGAGGTGTGTTCATGTGTGATGTCATGTGGTCTCAGGTGCACTCATGTGCGACTCATGTGACTCTTGGGTGTACTCATGCATGACACATGTATCTATCATGATGCAACGCAGCTCTCAGGTGTGCTCATGTGTGATATCATTTGACTCCCAGATGTGTTCATGTGATGTGATGTGGCTCTCAGATTTACTCACACATGTTGCCATGTGGCTCTTAGGTGGACTTACATGTGGCATGCAGCTCTGAGGTATATTCATGCATGTCATCATGTGACTCTCAGGTGTGATCATGTGTGACATTACATGGCTCTCAGGTGCATTGACACAATTTGCCAGTACTGCGTCCTCACCCTTCAGGGTCCAGATTCTCTCATCTTCCCTGAGCCCCTGCCATCTGGAGGTTCCCTCCCAATTCAGTGGGACTGCGGGAGCCGTGGCAGGTATTGACGTGGCTGCTTGTGTCCTTTACGGCGGCTGAAAGTAGACAAGAAAGTGACCTCGTGGTGCTGAGTCTAGCAGGAAGCTCAGGTGAGTGAGCTGTGGCCAGGCCGGGTAGGACAACAGTCAGTGGTTGTCCTGGTTGATCTGTGGCCAAGAAGCAGCTGTTCCGATGGGGACATGGGGAGACTCAGGACTCAGTTACTGTGCCCCTGGTGCAGCTGGCCAATGGGGGCTGTCTTCCTACACATACATGCAGGTGGAGGCTCAAGTGTGGGGGGTCATGGGCTCTGCCCAGCCCCCTGGTCCCCCCTGTCCATCTCACCGCAGAGGCAGGTCAGTCTTTTCTCTGCTCTTGTTTCCATGGAACCGAGTTGAGACCTTCAGATCCCACTTCACGGGAGAGCGACGCCAACACTGTTCCGTAAACTTCAGTCGGGCACCTGCAATAGCCCAATAGCCAGGACTGTGCCAAGACCCCCTCCCCTCCGGCACAACGTCGTTTGCAAATGGGCGTCTAGCCTGCACCCCAGGAAATGCGCCTCCAAGCCAGAATATGCAGACACATAGTGTCTCTTCTCTGCCATATTTCACTTTCACGGCATCTTCGTCATTAATTAAAGATAGAAAACCACCCAATCTCTCATAACAATATTGCAGAAAATCCAGAGTGTTTCATTTCAAGGATAATTTGTTTTGTAATTATAGATCTGTTAGTAAACAGCATAATAATATTTTTCTTTTTGCTTATTTATGCTGCTTAGGCACTAAATGTTTTCACTATAGTTTGTGTGTGTGTTAGTGAAGGAGACGCCTTCACTACATGAATTCAAATAAAACAATAAGTAAGAAGATCATCGTTAGCATGTGGACACGTGCTGTGCATGTCCAGGCAGGTGGAATAATGCTGATATGTGTATGCATGTTCGGCTCATGTACCAATCACCAACAACAGCACACATGAGCTGTTTGTACCCCAGTGAAACTCCTTGAAAAGTTTGCTTAAAATAGGGTAGACAATGGATAGAATCCATTTAAAAATTTTAATTAAAATACAAGTTTTTTTTTTAAAAAACCAATATTAAATCTTCCATTCTCAGTTTTTAAACAAATGACATTAGTCCAAATATTTTCATTTCCAACTCTGGGACAGACGTGCTTGCATTTTTTAAAAGATAAATACCGATCACAATGTCCTCAACCCAGTTTGATCTTGATGATATTTTTTCCAATTACAGACTTAACTTATATATGACTTCGGGGGGGAAAATGCCAGAAGGTCTGGATCCTGGGTTTTGGATGGCTACACAGAGCACTCTGCTCCGTTCTGATCCCAGCACCCCATAAATGTGTGAGTCCATCCACTCAGGCTTCATGGAAGTTTCTATTCCACAGTTGAGGCATTTTCTGTTCTCAACCCAGACAAAGGAGCATAGAAGTGGCATGACAGCAGCCTTTGAGGCCCATTGGATCCTTGTACCAGAGATGAGGTAGGGAGACTTCACCCTCCTTGTCCTTCTGGCTGTGTGTGTGTGTGTCTCGTCTGTCCTGTGGGGCTCACAGGGAGCTGGTCAGGCCCACTATAACCAGGCTCCAAAATGAGGATCTGGTGAGATGCAGGTCTGGAAGCAAGTGTTGATTCAAGAAATAATCCCCATAATGAAAAGGTACAAGAAAGGTTCAGGAAATCTAGCAGTCAAGCCAGGAATCCCACCACACAAGCCTTCTGAGCCTCAGAAGAAAAGCAGCTTAGTGGAAGAAGACTGAAGAATAACACCTACCTTCCTCAGACCCCTGCTTTTATTGACAAAAACCAGGCCACACCCTAGGATGGGAGAGAAATAGCAAGTAGGGAATAATCCAGTTGTCCTACCACCAGATCACACCCTAGGGTGGAAGTATGAATATTGATTAGGGTGGGACTTTATGCATTTTCTTGTTTGGGTCCTAGCAGTGCTCAGGGGTGACCCAAGCATTTCTGGGGAGGGTGCCCAGATCTCCTGCATGTAGAGCCCAAAGACCCTTCTCCCTGGTCCTCACATACATCTGAGTGTTTCTCATCTTTTTGTAGAACAACAGCAAAGGGTCATCCTTGGTGGCATCCCTCAGGGGTCCCTCCAGCTGTGCAGATGATGAAGATTCCCACAGTGACCTGTCAAGTGGCAGCTGTGAACTCAAGCTGCTCCCTGGAGGGTGACTCTCTTGTGTGGCCAGCTGCTGTGACTGTTTTGAGGTTTCGAAGGACAAGGCATTGTTCCCTAGAGAAGTAAATGTCTCTTCGCCTAACAGGATTTTGCTCATGGAGATGTGGCCCAGGACACTAGTTTGACTTCCAAGGTCCTCAGACCCAACCTGCATCTCTGGCTTGAATGGCCTCTAACCTTGCCAACCAGGCCACATGGTGTTCCCACCCAGTGCCCCAGACTCTGCAGACAGAGCAGACCAGGGTGCACTAAAGGCTCACCCTCCCGGGGCTCTTGGAGAAAGATGTTTGCAGGGGCCAGAAAGATAGCACAGAAGGGAGGGCTTCTGCCTTGCATGCGTCCAACTCATGTTCACTTCCTGGCATCCCATAGGGTTCCCCTTGAGCCTACTAGGTGTGAGTTTTGAGTGCAGAGTCAGGGGTAATGCCTGAGTCCTGCTGGATGTGCCCCCTAAACCAAAAGAAATTGTTTGCAGGGTTGGAAACCCTAAGGACAGCTAGGCCTGGTGGACAAGGATTTCTGTAGATAGTTCTTTCTGGGAAGGGGAGTGGAGACCCACAGCCATGTTCCAGGCTGCTTTTTCATTTCATCTCCCAGCTCCATGGAGCCCAGCAGTGGCAGAAGCCCTGCCCAATGATGTCTCCACATGGTGCCACCCGATGCCCAGCTCTATGCAGTGCATTTCCTGGACTCCACAGACTCTGCTATTCTTCATGCTTTTTCTTCCCCAGGACCAGGGTGAATTGTCGTGGAAGCAGATGGGAAACAGTGGTACAGGAGGGCACCTCACTGCCTTGACATCACCGTCCCCTGAGCTCAAAATGGGTTTGCACAGGCTCGCTGCTCCCCTTTTCACACAAGAGAGGTTAGCCCTACTCACTCTGGGGAATGAAGTTTTCCACCACCCTCACCTGCCCAAGTGCAGCCTTATTTATTCGGGAGTCTGGTTATATAGTGTTAACAGCAGAGGCTATTTGGCAGATAAGACTTCAAATTGATGTAGATCACACTCAAAATAAATCCCGGATTCTTCCTCTTGTCAGCAAACATCTGAAAGGCCGTGTTGGGAAGAAGAAGGCACAGCAGAGTCTTTCTTGTTGCATGTAAATAAAAGTGGGAAAGCAAACACTGGTCCTTGACTTGAGCACTTGTAGGAATTGAAGTGTGTGTGTGTGTGTGTGTGTGTGTGTGTGTGTGTGTGTGCAAGAGATAGTCCCCAGCCTTACAGTCAGGGCTGAGACAATGGGGTTCAGCATGAGGCTGGCCACAGGAGCTCAGGCAGAGGAGTAAAATCACTCCACATGCCACATCTTCAACCCCAGGTGACCGAGTCTGAATCAGGGTCGTGTATGAAATAATCCAGATCAGGTTGAGGGTGAAACACATAGAGTCTGGCAGTCTTCTACCTTGTTTCTCCATCACTGCCTTCCAGAACTATAGCTTTTATTGAGTACAGAGGTCACCTCTGGGTGCGGCAGTAAGGACAGTATAAGGACAGATACCTTAGACTATCCTGAGCCAGCCCCACTCAGGTTTTCCAGGAAGACAATATCTGTTCTGGGTTAAATCCAAGTTGTAAACAAACATACAAAGGAGCCAAGAATGACCTTTATTTTGGGTAAAATAAGGTGGAATCTAACACAAAGAGATACCTGTTTAAACAGAGCCCAGTGATGGCATCTCTCCAGGATATGCTGGTCTATTATTTAGGACTATTTGGGTCCCAATTTAGAACACAGTGTTCTGGGCTCAGCACCCCACAGGTCAGGGATATGAAACCTCAATTTGTCCTGAGCTGATGTGGAAATAGAAACCAGCAACCAGAGGTGCAGGGTATGAATTCCCTTTTGGGTAGGGATTTGGAAGATGGTGGTGGAAAGAGGAATTGTTCAGTAACTGCTTCAGACCAGCAGGCTGGGAATAGGGGGGAGGTACAGATCTACAGAGCCTTATGGCTTTAGCTTCTCTTTACGCCTTCAGGAGGCAGCTTCTGGAGCTCAGAAATCCACACCATGGCTGGTTCATCCCGCAGGCTCTGAGGACCATCTCAGTTTGTTCCTGGTGTTGACTGTGGCATGGTGGAAAGGTCCCTTCCACTCAGTGAGAAACAACCTTGATCTTGTACCTCTGCTATGGAAGTGTCAGAAAAGGAAAGAGAGATGTACAGGGATGTGGGGATTCTCTACAATACCAGCAAGCAGAATGAGGGGGTGGTGAAGCCCCACGTGGGGTCCAGGGGAAAGTGGGCCTCATGCATCTCTGTTTGAGTGACTTTTTAATCAGTGACAGGTTGACCCAGGTGCCATGGCACAGAGAGAGCAGTGCTTTGACCACCAAGAAAGGGGCCAGAGAGTCAGAGATTCTCCTTGGATCATGTCTCTCCCAGCCCAGACTGTGGACACCCTTCAGGGCCCTAGGTCTATCACTGGGTGACCGGAGACCTCCAAATTCTATAAAATGGGACACCTCATTTCTGACTCACCCTTGAAGTGTGTTACCAAAAGCACAATAATCATGTGAGTGGAGTGAAAACACAACCGCACATCAGCTTGGGAATCTGTGGGAGAGGAGCAGGCAGTGAGCAGAGAAGGTTTGATAACATTGTTGCTTTAACAAGAACCCAAGGATGGATTTGAATCGATGATCTAAGCTTCCACTCGATAACATGAGGAAACGGAGACACAAAATCGGGAGCAGAGTGGAAGGGAGTAAATAATGCACGGGAAAGCAGAAATCACGGAATAGGATGTCAATAGAGCAGCGCTGACAACCAATGCTGATTCTCTGAGATCAATGAGACTGATCACTCTCTAGCTGGTCTGAGGAAGCAGGCCCAGAGCAGGCCAGCTAGTCCGAGGGAGGCAAGTGGGAGCAGACCAGTGGTGTGACTGATGGGGTGGTGGGGTTTCTCCAATCACTGCAGCCAATAAAGGGGGGATGGAGTCAGACAAGGGTCCACAATAACCCTAATCTGATCCACAGATGAAGCTGAATCCTCAAGTGGTGCAAAAGCAATGCAACAAGTAAACTAGCACTTGATAAAGGAAATCAAGCATGTGTTTCTAGAAGGAACAGGGTCCTAGTGCAAGTCCCATACAAGGTCGTTCAGATAAAAGGAAAGCAGGGGATCCACTTGGTAAGATCAGTGTCACCCAGACATCAGCCCTAAGGACATTACAGACAAGAAAACCATCTGCCAACGGTCCTCTTGACCCCTTCTCACCTCCATTGACCAGCCGGAATCCAAACAAATACATTGGGAATGCAAAGCTGGTTCGACCCTGAGGAAGCAACCTGTAGAATTGCATAGTTTGGGTTTAAGGGGTGCAGATATGACACAGGGGAATGCTGTAAGAATTCTATGTCATGATTAAAGTATTTCTATTTATGTCTATTCAGTTACTCAAGTTTTATTTTCAAGCATGTGACCCATAACGTTATGCACTAAATTCATAAATTGAAAAAGAATTGCACTATTCTCGACCCACTTTTATTACCAGCAGTGGCACTTATCAATTTATGAAAATTTTCCCTCATCCACGGTAGCTCTTCCTCCTTCTAATGTCATTATATGTGATTATATCATCCATGTTTCCTACTCTTTACAGGGAAATATATATATATATATATATATGCGATATTTTGCCATGCATATACAAAATGCTGTAAGCAATTATCATTAAAACCAGAGCAGGAAACAGGTTCAGCCCAAAGGAATTTTTGGGACCAGCTTGAATCAAATTCAAGCAAGGAAGAGAAAGGATGAAAAACAATGCGCCCCAGGATGATGAGATATTCTGGAAGGTAATATGTGTCTCAACTGGGCAGCAGGAGCAAAGGCCAGGTATGGGGGGGCGGAGGGGAAGGAGAAGCAGCTGCAGTGAGAGATGGTAGCAACTTGCTGTCGAGAATCCCAGTCATTAGATAGCACAGGAGTGGCCAGGACACAAAAAAGGATGAAAAGCATTTCTCACAGCTCAGCCACTGTCTGACTTATGGACTGTAAAGGAGAACAAGAAAGAATTAGAGAGAGAGAACTAGAAAGACTCTACTGGCAGAAGGACAAGGGTCTTGCAGAATTCTTAGAAGAAAGTGCACAAGAAGAGAATCGAGTGAAAATTTAATATTTCATTAAATATTTAAGATTAAACTTTCAGCTCTGAAATATTGGACAGCAAAACTTAGATTCCTGGTTCAGCTAAATGACCAGGCAGTGCCCCTTCCTTTTTCACAGAACCCCAATGCCCCTGGGTCTCCACAGTGACTAAGTTGGCAGGGAGGCTGAGGGGTGGTCAGTTTTGTTTGTGTTTGTTTTTGGGACACACCCAGCAATGCTCAGGAGTTACTCCTGGCTCTGCACACAGAAATCACTCCTGTCAGGCTCAGGGGACCATATGGGGTGCTAGGGATTGAATCCCAGTCTGCCGTGTGTAAGGCAAATGCCCTAACTGTTGTGCTATTGCTCTGGCTCGAAGGAATTTTCTCCTCTCTTTTTCCTTCTCCTCCTCCTCCTCTTTCATTTCCTCTTCCTTTTCTGGACTTTTGGGTCTCGAACATGCCCTGGAGATTGAGTTTCATGCTCAGAGGAGACCCAGCCCCTGAGGTTGGGGCTTGGTCCTGTGAAAGGTAGAGTGACATTCATGGAGATCAGAGCTATGCTGGCTGGTGGTGGTGCCTGACTATGCCCTGAACCGTCACAGAGCTGGGAGAGACCCAGACCCATTCTGATCCCTGCACCCATGGACACCCCTGTTGGCTGCTCTGGGTATTGTGGGACACTAGGCCATAGGAACTCTTTGCCTGTGAACCCCCTCCCTCCCCTCCATGGACCTAGTCAGGAAGCAAAGGAGGGGAACAAAGGTGGGAACCAGAGTCAGCATCATGTAGGCCTGAAATCAGGGGTCTAGAGACAGGCTGGCCAAATGTCTTCTTTCTCTGGTGAAGGGGATATGTGCGGATCCCCTCCACTCTTGGTCCTTGTTGAGTCTTGGGGATAACCTCCCCAGAATCTTGGGGAGTTGTTCATCCCCTCATTCTCTTTGGGAGAAGGGTGCAAGGGAATATGGGGCTCTGGGGGTCCAGTGGGCTTTGAGCGTGCATCTGGGGTCTGAGTGTTGGCTGTCCTTAACATGCTAGTGATGAAAGAGCTGTTCCCCAGGAACTATTGGGATTGGTCTCAGGATCATCAGGAGGGGAGCCTGAGAGTCCCCATGACCTGCAGCTGTGCCCAGCTCTGGTAGATCTCAGCAGATGCCTTTAGGGGATACTCTGAGGTACACAGGAGTTGCCCAGAGAGCCTGGATCCAGCTTGGAAATGGCACCTTGGCAGGATCTGAGGGTGCCTATGCCCGTTGCTTCTAGGAGTCAAAGATGGCACAGCCACCTGCACACCTGCATAGGGACCCCCAGCAGCAGACAGGGGGACCCACTGGGACCTGAGCAGAGGGTCCTCTGGGATTTCCAAGGCTCAGCTTTGACTGTAACAAGCAGTGGGTGTCTTAGAGAATGGCCAGAACCAGTGTGTCTGCAGACAACTGCTGGAGGCTGGAATGAGGTTCTTGTTTTTGTTTGTCTCTCTTTCAAGTAGGAATTGGGGCTGGTGGTGCATGCTGCACGTTGCCTCTTGCTGAATTGCAAAGAAGCGGAGCAAGGCTGCGAAGTGGTGCATCTCGCTTGGCTCTTCTGGAATCAGGCACGAAAGAGAATTTTCAATGTGGCTCCAGCCAGGAGGGCGGACGTGCAGCTGGAGAAGGAACATGAGGCTATGCGGCAGTCTGGGTGCGAGCAGACAGTACCCGGCATGCCCTGCTCCCACCTCTGCCACCCTCCTGGGCTCTCTGGCCTGACTAAGCTAGGGGTGGGGTACAGGGGTGAGTCCCTATGACCCTCTGACCACATCAATATTCCAGCACCTGCCCCCTCCCTCCTCTCACTTCTCTTTTAGAGCCCGCTGCGAATGGACAGCCATGCCCATGGTGAGCCACCAGTCTCCAACCCTTTGTTTGGGCTGTTTGGGAGAGAGACTCCATGGCCTGGTGCTCACTCAGGAATAAATGAGAAGCCTCCAGACCACCCAGACCAAGGCTGTGGTTTCTGCTCAGGAAATTGGGGTGGATTGAGAGAGACAGACAGACAGACAGAGACAGAGGGACAGGGAGACAGAGATAGAGAGACAGAGATGGAGGGATGGAGAGACAGAGACAGGGAGAGAGATACACAGAGATAAGACAGATGCAGATAAAGAGGGACAGAGAAATGCAGAGACAGAGATGGACAGAGAAACTCACACAGAGAGGGAGGGTCAGAAACATAGAGAGATAGAGATAGACACAGAGGGACAGTAACAATGAGGGACAGATACACAGGGACACAGAGAGAGGATAAAGAGAGACAGTAACAGAGAGACACACACA
>PVKC010051649.1:0-10387 GCA_004027635.1 Crocidura indochinensis | reverse complement strand
AGAGAGAGAGAGAGAGAGAGAGAGAGAGAGAGAGAGAGAGAGAGAGAGAGAGAGAGAGAGAGAGAGAGGCGTCTACGCGAACGTGAATTCGTGTCGGGTCTGACCAGTCTCTTCCCGCTTCGGCGCGCAGCGGGCCTCTCTGGTTTCCGACGGGACTGCGCGGCCAGCCTGAGTCTTCCAGGTCTTCTTGTGTTTCGGGACGCCCTGTCGCACCCAGCGTCTCTCTCACTAGCCTCAACTAAAGCGTATGAGAAGGGGGTGACTTTAAAGTAAGACCTTTGTCGGGGACCCATCAGAAGAAGTACCGGCCTGTGGAGGGAGAGAAGGAACCCCAAAGTTTCGCTGAGAATTCGTTGGTCCCGATTGTGAGAGTTCCTTGGGAACTAGGGTGCATTCGAATCCGGGGCACACACACGGACTATATCATCTACCTTGGCTTCAAGTTCCACCTTACTTGTGCAGGCACGGGTCCGTTCTGGGATCCCGCAGAGAGATTTCTCTTTGTATCTCTTTTAATTATTTTGAGGTGAGGTGGGACAGCCACACTTGGCAGTGTTCAGGGGGCCTCTCCTGGCTCAGGTGCTCAGGGTTCGAGCCTGCTGGTGCACAGAAGACAGCAGTCATTGTCCTTGCATGGCAAGTGTAGAGAGATTTATTTATTTATTTATTGGTTTTTGCTCAGGGATTACTCCTGACTCTACTCAGAAATCGCTCCTGGCAGGCTCAGAGGACCATATGGGATACCGGGAATCGGACCCGAGTTCATCGGGGTTGGCCGCGTGCAAGGCAAACGCCTTACCACTGTGCTATTGCCCCGGCCCGACTTATATTTTTAAGCAAAGAATAGTTTCAAGTAATTGCCTTTTTTAATTGTCCCAACACGAATTCTTTTTAGATTTTAGGCTGCTAGGGAGAAATAAAAGGGGGGAAGACTTTTACAGTGTTAAAAACAATCTCCCCATGGGCATAGAAGAAAAAAGAAAAGAAAAAAAAAAGAAAGGATTTAAGGGTTTGGGCAGAGTGGGGCTGGGCCAGCCTCTCTGGAGGGCCCAGGGACTTCTCCATAAAGCATCCAAGTGTTTGAATCACTAGACGCTCCCCAGCTCCTGCTGTGGACTCCTGAGCGGGAGAGATGCCTGAAAACCTCGATAAACCTTCTCCCAAGTCTGAGCATAGAGGCCTTGAAATGTTCTGGGCTCCTGGCAACGCTCGGCAGCCCGGCTCCAACCTCCCCCTGCAGGGAGGGCCAGGTCTAGGAGGAGTCTGGGGTAGGAAGGAGAAAGGAAGCCAGGGAAAGCAGAACCCCCCAAGAAGAGATCAGCTACTCCGGGCCTTCCAGAAACTGTATGGAAGTTGGGATTCTGGAGCTTTTTCTGGAAAAAGTTGCGGGGAAATCCACAAAAGTCTGTATCCCTAGGGCTTTTTCTTGGAGAAATGATTGATTCTTCCTCAAGAGCAGCGCTGTGGGTAGGGGGAACAGTGCAGGACTAGCCTTGGGTGGGTGGGCGACCAAGAACCTTAGGTTCCAGCAATGACTTAGAAAAAATAGGTGGGACATGGTCTCATCATGGGTGTAAGACCAGGGTCTGCCACTGTCCACGCATACACTTCCCATGGGAAGGGGACACCCACCCGCACTTTTGGAAAAAGTCCCCAAGTGACCTTGGCCTTGGGGAAGGACACTCAGCTGGCCGGTTTGCCAGAAGCAAAATTTCAAGGCTTGTTGTTAAAAAAAAAAACCCATCGCCGCCCACCCAAAGTCTGCCTTTTTGGGACATGGAGTCACCTCGGAGAGGGAGCGTGTCCAAGACCACCCCTTCGCAGGAACCCCAAATGCTCACTGAGGAGAGAGAGGCCGAGAGGCTTCCAGCCCGCCTAGTCCGGATTTTCCAGACTCCGGAAGAGCATAAAGCCGGACTACAGGCCTTGCTAGCGTTTCCTGGGTCTTTTTCCCAAAGCAATGGAAAGGGGTGGGGGTGGGGTCGCTTCTAAGAACACCGGGGTCGGCCCTTTCCCCTCTGCGAGGTACCGGTGACTCCCCGTCCTAGAACTCTAGCAGAACCGACCTCCTCCCCCACGCAGCCTCCAGGTTTGGCATATTCTGCGAGGATCAGACCCGCACCCGCGCTGGGAAAACCGGCGAGTGGAAATCCGCGTTCGCCATCCTCAGCTTGGGGATCTTAAAAGGGGCGACGGGTCACTAGGCGGGAGCGTGTCCAGGCCTGGGACCCAGCGCTCAGTGAGCGCCAGGGCGCCCCGGATCTCCACCGCAGCGGCCCCCACCCTTCCGGGGGCTTGTCCCGAGTTTCCCCGCGCCCGAGCTGGCCTGGTCCCTTAGCTGGTGTATGGGTGTGGGGGTTGATGTCCTTCCCTGCGCTCTGCGTGTTGGTCTCCTCCGCTCAGTTCCAAGCGGCCCTCAAACTGAGCGGAGCCCAAGGCAATTTCCCAGTCGGGGAAGCCCCTCCAGGAGAGCCGCCGGGTGGGTGATCTGCGCGCCTCGCCGCCCTCTGCGCCCAGCGCGGAGAACCGGCTGGGAAGGATGCGCGGCGGGGCCAGGTGCTGTGGGACGGGGGGCGTGGACCCCAGAGCGTGAGAGCCGCGGCCGCCAGTTATCTAGGGGCTGAAGGCTGAGGTAATCGATGGGTTATTTTTCCGCAGCAATCGGGCCCTGTGATTGCTCTATTAACCTTTAGACCAGTCGGAGGGACTCGAGCTCGCGGGCCCGTCACTCTGGGCCTCCAGCACTGACGCCGACTACAAACTGGGCCCAGACTCCAAACTCCCCTGCCCCTACTCTCGGGACCGAGAGAAGGCCCCGGCCTGGCCTGGGCGCACCCCTAGCCCTTTGGATCGTAGCGCTGTCGGAAAAACGAGTGCAAGTTCGGCCTAAGTTCCTAAGCCAAGGGACTGCAGCCCCCACCCCTCCCGCGCTACCGGGGCTGCCCCAGAGCCCCTCGCGAAGCTGTTCTTTCCGTGCGCCTTGGTGAGGGGGGCCAGTTCAGGCTTGGTGGAGTGGGTTGGCGCCTGCACACCCCCCAGTCCCTCAATCACTATCACCAACCCTGGAGACTTGCAGCCAGCCGGGCACCCCGGGCCTCTCACTGGCCACACGCTCCCCAAGAGTCGTGCCCTCGGGGGGGTCACCTTTACTCTCAGCCCCGCCCCTGCCTCCCAATTCCCCCATCCCCGAGCCCGGGGCCGCGATTGTTCGGAGGCGCGCACGGAGAAGGGAGCCGCGGACCCTGCCCAGCCCAGCCCAGCCCAGCCCAGCCCAGCTTGGGCCAACGCGCGAGCACGCGAGCAGTTTCAGCGCTGCGCTCCGCGCTGGACTTTGCCTGCGGCCGAGGCTCGGCAGCGCCCCGCGGCTCCGCGCCCCGCAGAGGTGCAGGCCCCGAGGCGCGCCCCCGCCCCGCCGCGGCACGTGACCCCCACCAGCCACTCAGCGGCCTCGAGTCGGGGCGCCGGGGCGCGGGGACCGGCGCGGCGAGCCGGGGACTTGGACGCGCCCGGCACAGGGGCCGATTGCGCCCGCCGCTGCCGAAGCTCGGGTCGGCCCGGGAAGCGCGCGCCGGGGCGCAGGACGTCCGTGGCCCGCAGGTACGCCATGAACGGGCTGCCGGGAGAGAGTGGGTGGTGGGTGGGTGAGTGGACACTGGCCTCCCGGGGTTTGTCCGCGTTCGCAGGATGGGACGAGAACTGAGGGAGTCTCCAAGTCCGATCGGTTCTTTTGGTGCCGACTCGATCGCTTGTGGCAAGTCGGAGCTGTCCGCGTGGCTGAGTGTCCTCGGTAGAGTTTGTGTTTCGCTCACTTCGGGGCCGCCGGAAGGCCCCGCGACAGGGCCGGGGCCGGGGAAGGTGCTCGGGACTTGCCGTGTGTCCTCGCGAGTCCGCCTCACGTCCCACCGGAACCGCTCTTCGGACATCGAGAGCCCGATCCCGGATAGTGGCCACTTGGCTAGGTCCTGGGGTTGGGGGATCAGCTGGATGCGGACGGAGGAATCCGGGTGCTGACCCCCCCCCCTTCCCGGCTAGGGTTGGAGGTGGACGCTGAGGCGCACTGGGGGAGTAGCCAAGGTCCTTGTACGGGGAGGATTGGGGGCCTTTGGGGAGCTGGTCCGCGGCCTGTGAGGAACTCTGTATGACCTGGGTAAATTGGTCATGCCACTTCACACCACACACACACACACACACACACACACACAAACACACACACACACGTCTTCGGGTCCCCCGACGGTCTGCGCGTGGGTAGCAGGCCCAAAGCAGAGACCCGCGCGGACATCGATCCGTGGACACGGACTTTCGTGTGCTCTGGGCCCCGCGCTCGGGAAAACTTTTTATAACAAGGGATTGCTGACTAAATTCAGCACAGGGCGACCTTGCTGGTTTCTCCGGGAACCTAGGGCGGATTGTAGGAGGGAGGAGAAGGAAGTGGGGTGCAGGCCTGTGCTCCCCGCTAAGAGCCCAGGCCAGGCCTTTTCGGGGGCCCTTATGGGGAGTTGGCAGGGCAGACGGCGAATAGCTGTTTTGCACCCCCCACCTTCATTCTTCCTTGGAAGAGGTTTTGGTTCCCCGTTTAAAAAGGCAGAGAAGGTAGAAAGGACGAATGTTTGATTTGTAGTATTTGCTTTTTTCATTGTTGAGTTTAAGGCTTGTTTTTTGCTTTGTGTCTTGGGAGGTGCGCTGATGGGTGGAGGGGGTCGCTCCTGGCTGTCTTTCCTGGGGCTCCAGTCCTTGGTACTCTCCCATTACTGCGTTTTGAAGCCTGTGTCTCTTGCTGCGCGTGTATAGAGAGATATTGGGAATGGCATTGCAGGGCCACAAATCTTCCTTCCTGCCTGACATAATGAAACAAGTTAACTATATTTTTGCTCTCAAAATTAAATATGGAGCAACATGGGCCTCTGTATTTAATATTTTGAAGCCCCGACTTTCCTATCAGTTGAGTTCAGTGGACCTTCACTTTCAGTGGGGGGAAACCCAATCACAGGTCAATTTTGTTGTTTCTATTTTAAACTCATTTTTTTTTTTTTTTGGCTTTTGGGCCACACCTGGCGGTGCTCAGGGGTTACTCCTGGCAAACTTTTTTTTGGGGGGTAACTCCCCGGTGGCACTCAGGGGTTATTCCTGGCTCTGCACTCAGAAATCGCTCCTGGCAGGCTCAGGGTGGGGGTGGGGGAGACCATATGGGAAGCCAGTAATTGAAACACGGGACCATCCTGGGTTGACGCGTTCTAGGCAAACGCCCTACCACTGTGCTATCGCTCAGGCCTCCTAACCAAACTTCTTACTGGAAAGAAATGCCCACCAAGCCAATACTTTACTGAACATTTTAAATAAACCGTTTAGGACTTTATAATATAACCCATATGTCATAATATAGTGCTATTAGTTTTACAACTTTATTGGTATTATTGCAAAATTAATTTAAAAACATTATACTATCGATTTGAATTCCACTTCTAGAATTTACTAAAATAGATATTGCTATTTGTTTTAGTGCAGCTGAGGCACTTTCTTGTGGTACATTACAAGTATATAGTAGTAGTTATGTCAATTTTTTATTTGCACTTGTTAGAATAGTTTTATAAGATCCAGCAGCAAGTACCAAATAGAGATTAACTCCTTCCTCATAATGACAACCGAGTAGAGTTCTTGAAAATTTGTTTTTGCAAATAAGACAGACTTAGGGCTGAAAAAATGCCTCTGAAGTCACTTGGTAAGTGGCAGTGGCTGGATTTAGTAGAATCCAGATAACATTTTTGACGTGACTTTGGCAGTGAAATGGGACCGGCCTTTAGCACTCTGCTGCCTCTGCTAACGGAGAAAGTGGGGGCCTGCTTCAAACCCTGGAATCCTCCAGAGTCCATTCTGGTGTCCTTCAAGTCCTCCCATTATGCTTGATGTTAGACAGTTTTCCAGCTTTTTTTAAGAGGAGGGGCCGTGGGCTTGTGGACTGCAGGTGTGTGAGGTCCCAGGCTCTGGTTTCACCAGAGTAAATGTCAGGAGCAGAAGAACGAGTCCTGGGGTACTGAGCAATGCTGGGAGTTCTTTTCCCGAAGGCTTGGGACCTTCGGTAGACAGGAGAGCTGGGGTAACCCAGGCACTTTTCTGCAGTGGCCTCCCCATAAGATCACTAGGCTGGTATCAACCTTCAAAAATTCGATAACACAAACTACTTGTAAGAAACATTAATTTGGGGCCGGAGCAATGATAGGTATTGGGGGACGCTTGTTCAGCGAGCTGGATCCCTGGCGCCCCATATGAATCTGCCAGGAGTGATTCCTGAGCACAGAGTCAAGAGTGAGAGCCCTGAGCACCACCGAGTATGGCCCCCAAACAAAAAGAAGACATTCTATTAGCTCTGACACAGGCTCTCAGGTCTGTTGGGTCCTTTTTTAGGAGTCTTGACAGACAGCCTGATCATGTCTAAACCGCCACAATGTTATCGCTTATTTATTGGTCGTTTAGTTCGTGTTTTTTCCTTTTCCTTTTTCTTTTTTTAAAGAAGGGTCTTGACTGCTGCTATTTCAAACATTTGTCTTTGTCTTCTACTAGTAAACTGAAAATCTTTCCAAGCTTGGAACGTGGCTACGGGTGAGAACTGGCAAGGTGAGATTTGGAGGTGTGCAGACAGGGACTCCCCTAAAACCCCAGGTCCTTGGACTTAGAAAATATGACGACAGCCCTGTGTGCTCTTAAAATTACCTCAAAATTAAAGTCCGTTCTGACAAAACAAACTCCTGACTGACAATTGTCTGCTCACTATGGCCGTTTCCACCCTAGAGCCGGAAACTTCATTTTTCCCTGGAGGATCGAAGACGCCTGAGCTGGTGATACCCGCGCCCGCGGGCGTCGAGCTCTAAGAGCTTCGCTAACTTTTTTTTTTTTTTTCCTTCCTTTTGTTTCTGGGCCCCACAGGAAGGCTCCCGGCGAGTGCCATTCCTGCCGTAGGATCTTTACGTCCCAAAAGGGCCTTCGTTGTCTTCAGCGGCTTGGAAGCCGCGTCCCAGGCCGAGTCGAGCCGTGACCTCCCTTCTGTGTTTCCAACTCTAGGACCGCGCTGCCCCGAGGAGCCGTGGCCCGAACCCTCCGTTTGGTTTGGGGCGCCTGCACCAGACCATCTCCGAACGCAGCAGCACTCCAGGTCGCGGGGACCCGAAGAGTGTGCGCCCATCCGACCGAGACGGTGAAGCCCCGAGTCCCGCCACCGACGCAGACTCTTCCTTCCACCTCCAGGAGCGCTCCAACCCAGATTCCGAGCACCGCGCAGAGAGTCCAGCGCCCGGGCGCCGGCAGGAGCCTAGTGTTCGGCCCCGTGTGCTGCAGCTTCAGGCGCCTCCACCCGCACCTGGGCTGCGGGCACCGGGACCCCGAGGGGCGCGCCCGGGGCGATGTACCAGAGCCTGGCTATGGCCGCTAACCACGGCCCCCCTCCGGGCGCCTACGAGGCGGGCGGCGCGAGTGCCTTCATGCACGGCGCTGGCAGCGCGTCCTCGCCCGTCTACGTGCCCACGCCGCGGGTTCCTTCGTCCGTGCTCGGCCTCCCCTACCTCCCCGGCGGCGGCGCGGCGGCCGGGCCCACGGCAGGCGGCGGAGCGGGGGCGGCTCCATCGGGGGCCGGGCCCGGGACCCAGCAGGGCAGCCCCGGTTGGAGCCAGCCGGGTGCCGAGGGCACCGCCTATACCCCGCCGCCCGTGTCACCGCGCTTCTCTTTCCCGGGCACCACGGGGTCTCTGGCTGCCGCCGCCGCCGCTGCTGCCCGGGAAGCCGCGGCCTACAGCGGCGGTGGCGCGGCGGCTGGCGCGGGGCTGGCGGGCCGTGAGCAGTATGGGCGTGCAGGCTTCGGCGGTTCCTACTCCAGCCCGTACCCCGCGTACATGGCCGATGTAGGAGCGTCCTGGGCGGCCGCCGCCGCCGCCTCCGCCGGCCCCTTCGACAGTCCGGTGCTTCACAGCCTGCCCGGCCGGGCCAACCCCACCGGCCGACACCCCAATCTCGGTGAGTATTCGGAGCACCTGGAAAGGCAAGGGTGTGTTGGAAAGAGTGTGTTCCCAGAGTCGCAGAGCGTGGGCAGCCCTGCCCACTCCGTCCTTCTCCAGAAAGGGTGGTTGGCTGCGGGCATCCACTCCCCAAGCACACTGCGGTGCACCCCTGTGAGCCCCTGGCCGGGCCGAACGTGCTGGCGGTCCTGCCGCCTCCCAAGGAGGCCACGCTGGGAGCTGACTGGTACCTGGTCTCAAGGTCCAAGTCTGGACCATTTGGTGGCCCTGTTAGATCTACCCCTGGGGTTGTCAGGACCCTGACAACGGGTCCTTCACACCAGCCACAGGGAAGGAGTCTGGGCTGGGGCCCAAGGCAATAGGTTGCACCCTGAGCTTGCGGCAAGGTGGCCAGCCCCAAAGGTAGGTCCCTGCGGCCAGGTTTGGTCTTCTCTGGGGACCTCCATGAACGCCCACACTCGACCCCGCGTGGTGCGAGGCTCAAACCTAGAATCTAGGTTGGGTGTGAGTGACATAGCCCAAGCCCTGACCACCTACTAAGTGCGAAATCCTTTTCTTCTCACTTGCTAGCGGGAAGCTTGACCCTCGGGCACCCCAGTCCCAGCCTTGGGCTCAAGCTTTGAAAGAGCTTTGAACTGATCTTCGCGGGCCCGCGACCCGGGGTGGGGGATGGGAGGTCCTCCCCAAATACACATTCTCGGTGAACTGATTAGCGGTGGAGGTGGCGCCGTGGGGGCCACTGGGGCTCGTGGGGGAGCCAGACGGCACCCTGGGGAGGGGAGCGATAGCCTGCCGGGGCGCGTGGAGATAGCGGAGGGCCCATCTCCACACAATGGAGCGCTGTGGGCTCCAGCATTCTTTGGGCTTCCAGTGCCCTTGGCTCCCTCTCCTAGTTGAGGCTTACAGAGGGAGGGAGGGGCAACCTCTACTTCTAACTGGGGGTGGGAGGTGGGTGGAGGCAATCCCATCCCTGGGATCCTGGAGTGCGTAGGGAGTGAGAAGCTACCTGTAGATTAGGGGTTGGGGGTGGGGAAAGACTCCCAAGCCTGAGAGAGACCCACTGCCGACAAAGGGGAGAGGGGACACACATTACATGGTGGTATCATTCCTGCCACCTTCTAGTTGGGTATCACTCCATCCAAGTGTGAATGATCCCCCTCCACAATGCAATGTGGCCCCGGCCAGACCAGCCTCCAACATCCAATATAGCTGGGGATTCCCATGACCTGAACAAAAGCTTATGTGAGGAAAACATTGAGGGAATCAAAATCTTAAGGTGAAGGTTTCCTGCTTCCACCCCGCACTGAACCCTTAGGGGCCAAGTGAGGGCAAGCTCAGGCTGACCCTTAGGTCCTGGTGTCCCATGTAGTCTGGACATGACTTGCTCTCTCAAGCCTCTGTCCCTGTGGAATGGAGACATCTCCATAGCTATCTGCCGTCCTACATCACTGTGTGAGCTATGACTGTTCTATAAAGTTACCATACAGTAAGGGGCTGAGGTGATTTGGTTCTTGAAGAACCTTCCGGATGGGCTGGAGCCAAAGCATAACAGTGTTTTTCAACGTTTTTTTCTTTTTGGTTTTTGGGTCACACCCGGCAGTGCTCAGGGGTCACTCCTGGCTCCATGCTCAGAAATTGCTCCTGGCAAGCACGGGGGACCATGGGGCACCGGGATCCGAACCGATGACCTTTTGCATGAAAGGCAAATGCCTTACCTCCATGCTATCTCCCGGGCCCCTCAACGTTTTTTTTTCATGAAAAAAAAAAAATCACGGCACAACACCATTAGAAAATGTTTAAAAATTTAACTGTGCCTATATTGACTATATAAGGTAATTCTCTTGAATAGGAATCAAAGAAACACAAAGAATTTTATGATTACTTTATTATGATCTAAAGCTTGATCTATTTGTGAGCCAAAGCCACATGTTACGGATGAAATTGGATTTTTTTCCCACACCAGACAGTATCTCATGGCACAGTGGCTGCCATAGAGGGCGGAACCTGGCCTTGCATGCGGTCAATCCAGGTTCAGTCCACAAATCTCCTAGGGTCCCCAGAGGTCCAGAAGTTATCCCTGAATTCTGAGCCAGGAGTTAGCCCTGAGTTGCCCTGGGTGTGACCCAGAAGCAAAAACAAAAGAAAAAGAACCTTAGGGAAGACTTCCCCTAAGTCCTGAGGGCTGCATTTGACCTGGAAGGGTGGTGAACAAGCATTTGCCAGGAATTGTTGTTGTGTTTAAATATGTGTAAATCCAAGTCTTTTTCTGCTCTCATTTACTGACATTTTCATGCTGGTGTCAACCAGCAACCCTATGGCTCCCTTTGGGCTTCCTAGATAACCCAGCGGCAAAAAAAAAAAAAAAAAAAAAAAAAAAAAAAAAA
>PVKC010051648.1:0-10383 GCA_004027635.1 Crocidura indochinensis | reverse complement strand
AATATATTTATATAGAAAGTGTTATATAGTATAATACTGACTATCAAATTGTCTTAGCATCTTTGGTGTCCTTTACTCTCCCATTAGGGAATTATTGTGAAACAAGTTAATTCCTTCACTGATATTTTCATAAAAGCATTCTACGTTGGTTCATTGAGCTTGGTACAAGAGATTGAGTCAAGGAGTTTTAGATTATAGAAATATTTTTCTTTGGCTAAATCTTTTAAAACTGTATTTAGTATAAATGCAGGTGTGATTAGAAATATTAGTGAGGGACCAGAGTGATAGCATGGTGGATAGGGCATTTGTCTTACATTCAGTCAAACCCAGGATCGATCAGTGGCATTCTGTGATCCTCTGAGCCTGAAGGAGTGATTTCTGAGCACAGAGCCAGAAGTAACCCTGAACACTACTGGGAGTGACCCCCAAACCAAAAACAACAAAAACAACAATACCCCCAAACAGAAAACTCTTCTGTGATTACTTTGAACAATTCAACTTATAGATTACTAAACGTCCTTAAAGGTGACACCACAGCATATATTATTATCAATTTTTCCCTATTCTTCAATCAACTTTGACAGATCGTGAAACACTGAGTTCGACAAATTTCTTAGGCAAACTTTCTTTGGAGTTTTAGAAGAAGTGTTTTAATATGCCCAGCATTTTTATTTGTCTTTCATATTATTGTTTAAGCCCAGACACTTTCGAAGAAAAGGATTCCTAGTATTTTGTGACTAAAGTTAATAGTTCCCCCACTTTTTTTTGATTTAATGAATTTGTGGTCTCACAAATCTATCTTCTATATGGCAATCCTCTCAAATGATATTAAAAACTTATTGACCATTAAATATAATCTGGCTTAGCTTTAGTTGAAGGACACACTTTCAAACTGTTCTGTGTGATTTTACTTGGTTGATTGAACTAACCTGTCTTCTGTCCAGTTTAGTTCAAGTCACAGGCTCTGGAGTTCAAAGTCCCAACTTTGAAGTCTGGCTTGACACTTACCCTCTGAAACTTGGGCTGTGATTGAAAATTTCTGTGCTCTAGGCTTAGCCCGAGTAAGTGTAGAAAATGGTAATATCTTTTTTTTTTTTTTTTTTTTGGTTTTTGGGTCACACCCGGCAGTGCTCAGGGGTTACTCCTGGCTCCATGCTCAGAAATTGCTCCTGGCAGGCATGGGGGACCATATGGGGCACCGGGATTCGAACCGATGACCTTTTGCATGAAAGGCAAATGCCTTACCTCCATGCTATCTCCCGGGCCCCAGAAAATGGTAATATCTTAAACGTAAGTGTACTGTGAGACTCAAGGAGGTAATTTATGTAGGTACAATAATAAGAATTTCACAGATGGGGATGATGATGATGAAACTGAGTAGCTTGGAGAAATTATGGGATGCTGTGAGATTGGAGGCTGGAAATTGTGGGTAGTGTGGGTGGAAAATGGGTACTACTTTCTCCATGACTTTTGTACAAACTACTCTGTGTATGTGCCTACAGGCAGTGAGCCCTGAGCTTGTTCTGCTTCTGATGATTTTTGGTTGTTTCCTTAAAGGCTTTAAGGTCAAGAATGATAATGGTGATTTTCTGAAACTCAATAGACTTCTTTTATAAGTTGGGTGATATATATAGTGTCCCCCGTCAAAGCCCCATCTCTTGTCCCTGCCCCAAGCCTACAATTTCTGGTTTCCAAGGCACTTCTTGGGTTGACTTCAACAGCAAATTCTAGGATTCACCCAGTGGCTGTTTATTGAAAATTGCTGTTGACAACAATCACAAAAGTGATCAGCTAAGACATCAGCTAAGACGTCAATGCCTGTGACGTCTTTGCTTCAGCCAAAGCCACCAATACTAATTCTGCATATTTGGAGGTCTTCATCCATGATTCAGTACCTACCATCTAAGCCTTTTCTGAGAAATCATTTTCTGTAGCTCAAGAGGGAGGATGGAAATGTATCCCAGAAAAAGTCTTCTCTAACCCACCCCACCCTGACCCAAATATTTGGTGGCTGCCAGAGTCAGCACCATCTATTGTTAGAATTCAGGCCAACCTGATGTGGTTGACAGCGGTATTGAGGTTGAGTGATTTCCTGTCTTTATTCCATTTTGTCTTCTTGCCTTGGCACCTAAAAATCCATGGAAATTATTGTGCCATGTAGTTTTAAGCCTTTTGAGTTTCTTGTTTGTTACTTTTTTGGTGATCGAACATTCCAATCTATAGGCAGGCATGGAGTTAGAGACACAATGAGCATAACCATAGAAGCCTATTTGCAAACCTATGTGACAGGCATCTTTATCCAAAGTCCAAAAGGCAGAAATCAGATAGCATTAGACTATGGAACCAGTGGATTCTTTCCTGGGGCAGATTAGCTATACAATCACACTAGTGGCATGCATAGCTTTCTACTTCACAGGAAATAGGTCGTTTCTTACCAAGCAGTGGAATTTTTTAATAGTTATCAGACCAGGTTTCCTTCAGGTCCATTCCTCTCTTGTTTAGGTTGGACCAGTAGAGCTGAAACCATCTCCTGAGTCTTTCAAGGTGCCCACTGAGTGCTCACTTTCCTTTTCTTTGTCTAGGAGGAAACCAAGATTCTGCACAAGCATGTTTTATGGTTAACATGAAATTCCTGGAGATCTTTCCCCCTGTTTATTTGTAGAACTAAAATACATGCAAAACTTGGACCAGAATTATTATTTTTTTGTTCTCATTTGAAAGCTGGTGGTTGGGAAAAATGCAGGAAGGGTGGTGGGGTGGTGGGAAGGCCAAGGGCACTGTTGCAGGGAGTGGGGGTGGGTGAAAAGGCCCTGAGCCTGGCAAGGCGAGTGATAGAACCCTGAATTCAGGCAAAGGAGAAGGAAAGCAAGAGGGAGGGCAATTGGAGGCTTACAGAGAAAGCCAAAGAGCTAACAGGAAAGTGAGGGTGGGGGGGGTGCGGGGATGGGGAATGAGAAGTGTGCGTCAGCTAAGGGAGGCACAAATGTGATCTAGCAAGGTCTGTTCAATTTTATTTGCTCTCCAGTCTGCATTGCCTGAAGGGAGGCATTAAGATCACCATTTGGGCTTGAACTTTGTAATGGGTGACTTATGGGGAGCAAGTTGGTTGGATGAGATGGAAAGATGGATTGTTAATTTACACTCTACTTTTACCCCAAACATTTCCGCCAACTTCTTCTTTATTTTTACCAAGCCCTTTGACTTGTAAAAGTCCACCTGGATCTCACTCAACCCTCCTCCTCTTGGTCGAATTTGTACTGGTGGAATAAAAAGAGGTTTAGTTTGACCTGGCACGTGGAGTGGGACCATAAGGTGAGAAGTGAGCCAACTCCACGATTCTCTCCTGACTAGCTTAGTTTATTAATTCTTCACTGCCAACCCGCTTCAGGATAGGCTACCTGTTCACCTGCATCTTTGGAGATTTTCCTCCATGATTCGGTACCTAATATCTAAGCCTTTTCTAAGAAATCACTTTCCGTAGCTCAAGAGCATAGAGGGAGGATGGAAATGTATCCTTGGGTTGGAAATATGGCTCATGGGGTGATTTTACACCCACTGTCTCCAAAAATCCATTTTCTGTAGTTGTTTCTGCTCCTCTTAACTTGGACCTTGGAGTGAATAGTGGCAGGCTTGGGAGAAACTCTTGCTCATGTATGAGAAGTCTCTGGCCTCCATGACCAGAATCTGCCGCCAGCATTTAACTTACTTATTTTGATGGTTATGCCTTTGGCATAGACCTAAGCGAACTTCATTCTTATTCAAGTTGAATGAAGATAATGTGCTCTGCATGTCACAGTCAAATAACTAAATAAGGGCAATGTATGAAATGAAGAATTACTGGCAAATATGACAAATGAGTTTATTTTTTTACACAATTTTTCCTCAAAGAGATGACTGATTCAGTGGACTAGGTCTTGCGATCATTAGTGGGTGTTTTCATTTCCTCAAATATATTTATATGTTAGAAGGCCTGTTTTCTCTAAAGCCATTTTCTCTTGGCCTGAGTTGAGTTAGAGGAACACGGAGAAAGCTGAAATCTTTCCCTGTGACAGCTGTTTCCAGGGTGGACTCTGTCCTTTATACCCACTTAGCAGAACCTGGAGCCTCCTGCCATGACTGTTTTAGGTGATGGATAGACAGTGGGGAAAGGAAGGAAAAGAATGAATGAATGGAGGGAAAAAAAGAAGAGGCAGGGGTGAGCCCACCCATAGATATGACAAAGGACAGTTTTAAAACTTTGGAATACAGAATACAGAAATATAGAATTTCTCAGCACAGCCCCATTTAGAAATGTAGATTCCTGAGCCCCAAGCCCAAGACCTTAGTAATCTATAGTCTCCACATGTTCCTCTTGGTGATTTGGGTGGGGGGGAGTGTTTCAGGACTTGGGGGGATCCTCCTAAGCCTGGTCAAGAGGCCTGAGGATTCTCTTTGGTTGACAATTTACTGTAAAGGCCCAGGAATGACGTTTGTGAGCCATATGCCTTTGTCTCCTGCCAGGTGCCTCCTCAGCTCTCCTTGGTTGCTTTTCCCAAGGTAGTTAATCTACAGGCCTCACTCTAAGAAATGTGAGTTTGAAGTATAAAGCTGTACACTTGAAATTTTTATACAATATTATAAATCTGTCACCTCAAGAGAGCCCTCCCATCACAAAAACTTTTGTTTGAAACTTGTAGTTTTCTTGAGATTAACAGCATATTTCTAAATTCACATTAATCACTATGCTAAGTATATAAAACATTGTTTTCCATGAAAAAAAAAAAAAAGAAATGTGAATTTGAGGAATGCAGCGGGCAACAGGGTTCTGCCTTGTGAAGCACAAAATCGAGGGTGTGTGAGTTTCTCAGCTTCTCCCAGAACCATCTTTTCTAGGAGGAGAGCTTCCAGAGTTAAGAAGCAGCTGGGGAAGGAGACATGTGAGACCCTTTCTGCTCCCAGGGAAACCCCAGGATACGGCCATCATCAAGCATCTTCTGTCCCACTGCTAAGATTCACCACAAACCTGGCATGTGCCATTTTCTGAGGTTTCTTTCAGAGTCAAGCCAGCTAGGCCACATGACTTCCTTCAGGGAACAAGAAAATCCAGAGCATCATAAATGTCAGCTTTGCTATAATCCCTGTGGCTGGAGTTTGTTGAACTCCGTAGGAGCAATGGGGGTTATGTAACTGCGACTCTGTACACACACCCACTCCAACTCCTCTCTGGGACTCTGGAGTTCTTGCAAAGCAGACTGCCACTGACTAATGAATGGGATTCTTCCTCTCTCACCCATTGGATGTTAGGGTCCCTTAGCCTGACCTTTCTCTTTTCTCACCCTCCCATGTGAAATTCCATGGGATCCATTATTGTCCCTGTCTGCCTGCATGGCTGGATTGAGGTAGTGTTTGCTTAATTCTGCATCCATCTTTGTAAAGGTTCAAGATGAAAGTGAAGAATAAAAAAAAAAAAAAGAAAGTGAAGAATGGTCCATCAATCAGTCAATCACAGTGCTTGTTTGCTGTGCTGTTGGCACCAATATCATTCACCCTGCCCCATCTCTGGCTTCTTGATGAGAGAAAATGTCTATTTTGGTTTTTTTGGTGTGTGTGTTGGTTGTTATTGGAGAAGTCAGCTGAAGCCTCCAAACAAGCACAGTAGTTGTTCAAATAGGAAACCTGGACGGCTTTCTCTGGAGGCTCCCGTCTGCATCTTTGAGCCTGCGACGCAGTGGTCCTGTAATAGTGGTCTTGGACTTGGACAGAGTTTAGTCAGAATGCTGGCAATTGCATGTGGATGGGGAAGTCTGTGGAGATGATCTTATTGGAGAGGCCAGATGGCAGCAAATTCAAGTCTCCTAAGTCCCACTTTGCTCCAAGGTGCCTGAGGAATAGCAGCCTCCTGACAGCTTGAAGTATGGTGCACTGGATAATTGGCTTCCTCATTTAGTAATTTGTCTGCTTTCTTTCCTCTTCCTCTGCTTCCTCTCTTCTTGTAAGCTGATAGCCTCCTGCCTCTTCAATGAACTGATAGTCCCCTGAGCCGCAGCCAAAGAGCTGTGGCCAGAGCCCCAGGTGGAGGGTCATTTGAAAACAGGCATGGAATTGAATCACCTGCTCTGCTTTCTCTCCAGTTTCTCGTCTTGATTTTAGCTTGTTTTTCATTTGCATATCTATTTTTGTTTGTTTGATGTTTTTGTTGTTTGGGACCACACCCAGTGGTGCTCAGTTCTTACTCCTGACTCTGTGCTCAGGGGTTACTCCTGGTGGTGTTCAAGGGGTGCTGGGGATTGATTGAACTGGGTTGTCTGACTCTTGCCCTAATGTTTTATTGCCCCTCTTGCCACTTCATTCTCATTCTTTTTCCTGATCTTATTGAATGACTGTGTTTCCCCATGTGTCTCTCTCTACATTATTCTTTTTCTTATTTAGCTCCATTCTCCTTCTTAGAATTTGCATTTGATCCAGTTTTAGTTTAATTCGCAAAAAGAAACTGCAGCTGAATTCCTCAGACTCACGTATTTTTTTCTATTCAACCCTCACCCCTTCTCCAAGGAAGAATCAATTTATAAAACACATTTCTGGCTTTTGTTTGGCCCCTTCATCCTCTCAAATGTATTTGTTTTTAGGTGTCAGAAGTCCCAGGACACAATAGTCACTGCTTCATGGAAAGTACAGATGCCACACTTGAGTTTTTACAAACCTTTGGAGCTAGGAGATTAGGTCTGGTTTCACTTAAGTCATTTTGCTCCCAGGTGGAATTTAGATTATTCCCTGCAAATTTAGAAGCAGAGTGACCCTGGGGCTGGAAGAGTTAAGTTGGAGCCTGCCTGAAATCTGGAGGAGCAACATTAGAAAGCTCACTCCCTCTTCCAGGCAGTGTCCCTGGAGGGTGGCCAGGTGACCTTCCAGGCCCAGGGAAAGCCCAGAGAAGAGCATGAACGCTTTTGTTGTTTCCGCCTTAAGTGGGTCGACAAGTTGGCTTCCACTTCTAGGACCTTAATGACTGCTTATGTGCCTTGCTCAGCGGTAAGGGACACTGCAGTCCCTCACTTTTCCCCCATGTCACCTTAAAGGGGTGCTTTAGCTAGGCCACAGAGGTCAGAGATTGCGCTTATGTTTGAGAGTAGAAGGCAGCTCTGGAGTTGGCTTCTTCCAGTTCAAATCTTGACTCATTCAATGGTATGTATGGTCATGGAAAACGCCCCTTTCTCTTAACCTCAGGCTCTTTACCAGCTCTTGTAGGAAGCTTAGAATCTTTTCACCTAAAGCTGCTTTTCTTGCATCTAATCCCTGTGTCATTGGTTGAAGTTCAGTAAGTGTATTCCAGGCCTAGATGCTAGAACTTCTTTGTGCCAGGTTGCCTGGGATCTGATTCTAGTTCTGTCACGTCTTAGGAGTTTGGGCCAGTCTTTTCATCTTCTATGTGCAATTTTTGGGATGGTAAGATAAGATAATATACACATCTCCAAGTGCTGCCCTAAGACATGACCACTAATGTCTTGTTTAAAATAACAAAACTAGATTCTCTCATAGTTCTGGAAGTCACAAGTCCAACACCCAGGTGTCAAAGGGGTGCACTTCCTTCTGAGGCTATTGCTTGCTCCTGCAGCCTCTGAGGGTGCTAGAACCCTAACTTGTGGTAGCTACATCATAACCCTCTCACCTTTCCTGCTCCTGACTTTTGTCTCTGTCCTGTGTCTTCTCTTATCTCTTCTCTTCTCTGGGGACACTTGTTATTGAATTGAAGACCTTCCTGATAATCCAGGGTGATTTCATTTTGAGATCTTTAATCCAAAGACCCTTTGCCCGAATAAGACCATTGCCATGGGTTCTAGGGATCAAACCCTGGATAGAATCACTGCTGGGCACTCCAGGGCTACTGTGAGGGTCATTTGAGCCTCAGGAGTATCTCATGTAGCACAAGAGTGAAATAAATGTTCTTAACCTGATCCCACATCATCTCATGTGAAACTGAGATGAGTGCGTGTACACTGTACAGTCTTTATCCTGTGTGTGTACAAGTGTGTGTACTCATTGTACACGGTGCACACTAGTACAGTTACAAGTGTGTGTATACTCAATGTATACTCTGTACACTGTGTGTACAAGTGTATGTATGCTCACTCTATACTATGTACACTATATAAGAGTACACTGTTACAAATGCATGTATACTCACTGTACACTATTATAATTGTGTACATACTCACTCTGCACTATGTGTACTATACATTGTGTTTATGTGTGCATTTACTGTACCTGGGTATATGAATATGTACATGAATATATATGAACATGTACACTTTACATGTAAACACTGTGTATTAGAGTACATTGGTCTGAGTATGTAGACTCTACACTGGGTTTATAGGCATACAGTGTATTAGTATGTGTCTACAAGTACATTGTGCATACAAGTACACTGGGAGTATGTATACCCACTTTATACTGGGTATACTGTATACTGTGTGTGAGTACTATGTGCATATTCTACACTGTGTACGCTATGTATACAAATACACTGTGTGTACACCTGTATGTACATATTACACTGTTTGCATTGCATGTATGCGCAGTGAGTGCACAAATATATACATTCTACATGTATATACGCAGTGTACAGTGTGTGTATAAGTACATTGGGTACAAATGTGTATATGCTCATTCTCCTCTGTGTATGCTCTACTGTGTGTACAAGCATGTACACTTAGTCTACATAGTGTATACATTACACTGTGTGGGAGTTCACTGTGTGTGTACAAATATGTGTGTACACTGAATATTCTATATACACTGGGTATACAAGTGTATGTGCACTCACTCTATACTGTGTACACTGCCAGTGCCTGATACATGGTCCCAACTTGGTGCATTTTCACTTGTTCATGAAGCAGATTGGGATAGGACTCAAGGGGCTCCATTCCGGAGGCCAGCCAGCTATTGATACCCCAGACATGCTAGATGTCTGGCAAGCCTCTCCCCTCCTGAGCACATGTGTGTGCATGTGCCTCATAGTGAGCAGTGCAGTTGTGGGCATCCCTTCCATCAGTAATGATGGAAGCTTAGGGGGAGCACCCTCCTGAGTCTCCTACGCAGAAGAGGTAAAAAAACAGCCCACAACTCAAACCAAATTTGTGCTTGTGGTTTCAGAAGCATGAAAGATCAATTTTTGTTTTAGTAAAACGAGTTCAAAGATTTGGTGTTTGGTTTTCTAGGGAACTTTCTTTTGCCTTTTTTAAACATTTTTTGTTGGTATCTGGTAAAGGAACAAGGGCATCAATCTTGTTTTTAAATAGCTTGGATGGGCTTTTGGCTTTGTGGGGGTGACAAGTTACTGAGGGGCCAGGATCAGGGGCAGTGCAAGCCCCAGGGGCTGAGGCCTGTGTTGGTAGTGAGGCTACATGGCAAGCTCACCTCAGATCCAGCCTTGCAGATCTCAGTGACCTGGACAACAGCAAAGCCCTGTTAAAAAATTCCCCCAAACCCAAATTAAGTAGAAGGAAATGGCTAGTGGCCTTCATTGTGAAAAGCAAAAACCCTAAACCCCAAACACGAAAACTGGTGTCTTTGGAACCCTGGGTCACATCTTTGACCCCCAATGCTGGTCAAAGCCTGTCAGGAGGAAAGCTCATGGTCAACAGCCCTCAGAGCCCTGGGACGTGCTGACTGAGCCCTGGGACATCTCCTACCCACCCTACCTCCCTAGAGCAATGTGTGCTGCGCAATAGACTGGGGGTGCGGGTCTGTTCTCTCAGCTTGAGCATCCCACATCTGTGGAGTTTACCCCCTGGGACGCAGTGACCTGGAAACGCACCCAGAGCTGTGTTTGGGAATAGACAGCAGAGAAAATAAACATGTGGGATAAATAAAGCTCAGGGCAGGAAGGAATGGTTGGACCACGTTACCAGGAAAACCAGCGGTGAGGTCAGGTTCAGAGGCCATGGGGCTGTAGGGCTTTAGTTCCTGACATCACCCCCACCCAACTCCCGTTGCTCACCAGAGAACTCTGAGGGGGGTCTTTGGAATTTGCCCAGGGCTGCACAGTGCATGACCAGGCACATCAGATCCCTGACCCCCCCCCTCTTTCCTCCTCCTCCTCCTCTTCCTCCTTTCTCCCTTTCTGCTTTCTTCCTCTCTTTCAGTTGTTTGTTTGACTTTCTGGTTTTGGGGCCACGCCTGGTAATGTTCAAGGGTTACTCCTGGCTCTACATTCAGGAGTCACTCCCGGCAGGCTCAGGGGGACCATATGGGGTGCTGGGGATCAAACTCAAGTCAGATTGTGCAGGGCAAAGGCCCTACCCACTGTGCTATGGCTCCAGTCCCCCACCCTTTTTTGTTTTTGAGCCATACTCCTGGCTATTCGCTCAGAAATTGCTCCTGGCTTGGGGGACCATATGGTACTCC
>PVKC010051647.1:0-10739 GCA_004027635.1 Crocidura indochinensis | reverse complement strand
GTGGTGGGTGTTACAGCTCTTCTGTGAGAATTCCTGTGGAGGCAAAAGTTAGTAATGACTCTTGACAAAGAGAGAGAGATCAAGAGTGTTTATTGAACAGGATTGAGGGTTTTTAAGCAGTTTTGCATGGGCGTGTTTAATGGAACAAAGAACCAGGTTTTGACCAATGGCAACATGACAAAACACATTTGAAACATTCGATGAGAACGAACCTTGAGCAGAGCATGTCTATCACGTACACAGGCAGATGGTATGTCTGGAAAATGGGGGAGCAAGGATATGGGATGTTGTTTGCGTATACCCTGACCTTCAAATTATTTTTCATAGCTGTTCATAACTAAACATTTCAGTATTGCAAAATTAACTATAAAGCCTATAGTAAAGATCTCATGGTCATGAGCTAAAGATTGACTACAGCGAGAGCCGGAACAAGACAGGCACGGATCCTAGTTAGGCCAGGTCCTTTGTTTAGTCTAAATTTGTCTTTGCAGAGTCTCCTGTTGGCTGAGCTTAAGCAAATGTCGGTTCTTCTTCAAGCCTGAGGTTCAGTCAAAGTCCAAATAGCTGGGGGGAACAGTTTCGGTTCCCCACAGAATTCTTAGATATTACACCTGTATCATGACAATAAAATTATGAATTTAGTTTAAGCATTGAACGACTATTATTTGCACCATAATTTCTAAAAGAGATGATATAACAAATGACTTTAAAGAAAAGTTATAAGGTCTCCTTTTTTTAATTACAGCTATGACTTTATTACTATCTATCTCATGGTAATCATTATTGCTTCCTTTAATCAAAGTAGTCCTACTAAAATTTCAGTATGGTAGATATTGAAATATGGTAGATAAATATATAGGAGTCCAGGAACTTTTATTAACCTGTGATGATCAAAGATACTAAATATAAACATGATTTATGAATTTATACTACAATTGTTGTAGTCACATCAAAATTTATATATCAACAAAATATATGCAGTATTTAATAAGATATTAAAATATAATAAATTATTTTAAAGATAAAATAAATCTAGGGCTAGAGAGATAGAACAGAAGGCAGGTCACTTACCTTGCACAAGGCTGACTTGGGTTGAATCCCTACCAACCCATATGTCCCAGTAAATTCTCCCGAGTGTGGTACCTGAGTTCATAGCCAATAATAAATGTGAGCATGCTGTGTGTAGCTCAAAACATAAATAAATATATAAATAAATAAATAAATAAATAAATAAATAAGTAAATATGATATTTTCTAGGAACTTAAAAACATTTTCTTTCATTTATTTTAGGTGGCAAAAATAGATCTTACAAAGCAAAATCTGCATAATTACTACTTCTGCTTGTCTTGGAGACATAGATGGGGAGAACATTGTAGAAATTACACTTAGAGATAAATTGATAAATTATCATACACTATCATACATAACTATATAATAGCTGCAAAGGATACTCTTCTACAAATTATTATAGGCAGAAAGATCAATTTCCTTTTAATTTCAAGCAATTGCTATTTGAAGACTTTGCACATTATTTGGTAAAGTTGCCTTTGACACTTTTACCTCCATAGAAATTTCTTTTGGAGTCAGTGACCTTTAGACACTTCTCTAGAACTGTCATAGTTCCAGAAACATTTGACTGGTTTTACCTTTCCTCCACTAAATAGCAAATATTTGAGTAAGGAAGCATGACCACTAAATAGGAGAAATAATGGAGTAGAAAAAGTAGTCTTATTGGGGTAGAGAAAGGGGGGTTAGGAAGAGCAGAGAAATAGCTCAATATTGCTATGTTTTGAGATGCCTTTGAGCTTGACAGTTGAAATTATTCAGTTGACTATGTATATCTAGAGGTTCAGATAAATACCTGATATTTAAATTGAGAGCTGATAATAATCAGAGTGTAGTTGATAGTTAAGACTATAACAATTAATGGCATTATTCTGGGGAGAAAGTCAAGAATAGGGACTTGAAGACTATATATGAAGAATAGATTATACTATTTTTGTTTGTTTCTTTCTTTGTTTGGGGCTAAACCTGATAGTGTTCAGGGGTTACTCCTAGTTCTGCATTCTAAAATTACTCCTGGAAGGCTCAGGGAACCACATGAAATGCTGGGGATCGATCCTGAGTTGGCTATGTGCAAGGTAAATGACTACCCTCTGTGCTATAGCTCCTTCCCTAAGACTATAATTTTTATAATGTGTTTTTTAAAAATATCTTAACATAGTAAATAAGACCACAACAGAGATAAGTAACATTCCTTATGGCAAAATGTACAAATTTTGGAGCCAATTGTCTGGATGAAATCCCTAACTGCACTTATAGGACCTCAGGAGAGAAGTATCTCTGTAATCCTTCTATGCCTAAGGAGGCTTCCTAAGCAATAAGGACTGCTAATATACCTATATTAGAAGGTTATGATAAGAATTAAATGAGTTTATACCAAGAGATAATAAAGGAGTTAAGTTGTTTGCTTTGCATGTTTTGCATGCAGTTCTTCCCTGGCACTGCCTATGGTTCTCTCTAGCACCTAGCACTTGGGTTGTTTAAGGGTGACAGAGCCAGGAATAGTTCCAGAATATTATAAGGTGAGGCCCTCTCCCAAAATGAAAGAATTAATGAGTCAATACTTAAAACAATATCTAACATGTAATATGCTCTATGTAAACATAAAGTAAATATTTATATAAGGGAGGGTAAACATTTTACATAACCCAGTACACAAATACTGACTTTTGTTTTTGTTTACACTATTTAAATATATGTAAAATCAGCATATATGTATTTATATAACAACAGTGACACACCATGATACTTAGCATACTTATAAATGAATATGAGTATTCTAAAGCAAATTATGATATTGATTTACTGGAAATGCTTTTGGGGAGGATCACACTAACCATTGTCAACACTAATTATGACTACAGGTTGACTAAAGATTGCTTTAAGTTACATTTTTTTCATGTATAATGTAATGACTTAATCCTTCCACTGCTTTTCATTTTTATAGTGTCCCTGAGATACTATTTAACTTTATAATATATCCACCATTGTTTTTTTTCACTTGGTTCAAGACAATTAATTGTCAGTACTCAGTATTAGTTGGAATCCAGAGCTCAGTACTATTTGGAGTCAAAGAGAAAGATGAAAGGCATCAAAGACTGGCACTTATTGGTTTTACAGCTGTACCCAATGTGATCTAATTATGTGTTTTACTATTAATCAAGACAATCATGAAAATATTTGTACAAATAAATATTACCTGATCCCAATCTTAAAAGTAAGGCATGAAGAAGTTTTCAAAGATGCAGGTAATAACTAAATGGAGTTGATGGCTGGCAGATTTAAAAGAAAGAACTTTGGCACACCTAATTTCTGAGGGGAAATAAAGAGCAAGAAGTTAAACATAAATGAAAAAATTACTGACAAAGTAAAATTTGAGGAGAAAAGAAGTAATTGGATTAAGATTGAGCAGAAGAGATTTTTCAGTACAATTCAATGCAAGGTTGTAAACATTACAGATCTTTCTTCCTATCTTCTTTGCTACCCCAAACTATGACCTAAAAAGAACACAGTAAAATAAAAATTGATTTGACAGCATTTGAACAGGTTTTTAATTCTACAACATGTATCACAAGCACTAAGAATGTATGTATGGATTAAATCCTGTAAAAATAACTTCCACATTGGTGGACAACTTGATCAAGATGTGCGGGAAAAACAAACTTGAAGGTCAGTAATCAGAGAATTTGAAAACTAAGATTAGTTTTTTTTTTTTATTTTGGGCCACACCCGGTGACACTCAGGGGTTACTCCTGACTATGCTATCATAAATTACTCCTGTTTTGGGGGGCCATATGAGATGTCAGGGATTCAAAACATGGTCGGTCTTGGTTCAGCCGCATTCAAGGCAAACACCCTACTGCTGCACCATTGCTCTGCACTCTCATATAGTATTTTTTATTACTTTTACTCATTTTAATGACAAATATAAGTGTTATAGTATCTCAAAAAACAGTTCTCATGGAGCCAACCTGGATTTTTAAACAAGGGAAGTGAATTTATTTTACCCTTCAACATAACAGGACATGGACTTAATCACTTCAGAATAAAATCTGATGACTATAAGGCAGAACTGGGCAGCTACATGACATAGTTTCAACTGTTGTGTAGGTGGAATAAAATCTTCCTGAACCATTGTTTATAATAAAGCCTGATGCCAAACAGGTTTCCCTGATTCTCAGAGGTGATGAATCATAAACATAAAGAGACATATTCTATGTTGGTATTTTCAGTTGTCAAATTAAAGTGGTAATGGATCTAGAAACTGATAAGGTACTTATGATTTCCAGAATTCTGGATGCAGATTATTTCTGCTTCAGGATGAAATCATTTGTGTTCAAAGTACACTTTAAATTCACTGTTATGTGGAAATGACTAAGGAAACATACATATGTGTGCAGTCATTACTTGACAGTGGAAGGTGGTGATCTTGATCTCCATTCAACATAGGAAGTGAGTTATGATATTTGCCAAAAGTTATGTCTTACAAATTGAAATTCTATAAAGAATAGAGTTCAGTTTATATATCACCCATCATATACCGATGTATAGAATTATAATTAACAGAGATTCAGCCAAAGGTTATTAGAAAAGTAGAAATCATTCTGGGTAGTCTGAGAATAAAAAAATTGAATTCAAAGAATTAGTGATAGAACAGTGGATATTAGGAGATTATTACTGTGTTGAAGTCAATGACTTTGGCAAATGTCTGCAAACTAGGAATAAGAAAGAAAAGGAGCATTTGGTATACCCTCAACCATAGAACTGTTGCCTCTCTGTGTTCAGTTCTGAATAATTTTATTGATACAGAACCTCTTCATAATTCAGCCTTTGAATTCAGGAAAGGCACCTGAACCTATGTACTTAATTTATATCATTATATTTAGCTGTAAGTAAATCTAGCTTTACATTCTCTGGAAAAAGCAAATCCCTTCAAAAGAAGTAAGAATAAGGGCCGGAGCAAATGTTCAGTGGTAGGGCATTTGTCTTGCACATGGCTAATCCAGGATGGATGGCGGTTCTAATCCCGGCCGTCCCATACGGTCTTTCAAACCAGGAGCGATTTCTGAGCGCATATCCAGAAGTAACCCCTGAGCCCATAAACCAAAAAACAAAAATTCAAATAATAATAATATAAATAAAATATGCTGTTCTTTTATACCTGCCATGCACAATTTGATGTCTTTCTTGAGTTATTCTCAATCTCAACATGCTGGAGTACTTCATTACAAACAGTGAGGAACTTTTAAAAAATTTGGAGGAAGATTATTGAAAATTTATTCTGCCTACTTTATACCCATTAATATCCTAACCCCACCCCATTTTCACTTCCATCTTCTATTCCATACTCCACATGCAACCCTATCTTATTTCAAATCCCTCCTAAGGGCCTAGAGAAGCAATACAGGTGTAAGGATCTTGCCTTGTACACTACCAACCCAAGTTTCATTCCCAGTACCCCATATAGGCTCCAATCTCAACAGGAGTGATTCCTGAGCATAGAATAAGGTGTGATCCCTGAGCATTGCTGAGTTGTAGCCCTAAAGCCAAAAGAAAATAAAAATAAAAACCAATTTGGCGTGCATTTTTAGGCTCATCTTAGATGTGGCATTCTCTCAAGTTTTGCCTGTTTTTGAAGATTTTGACATTTTTTTAAAGGGCCATCTTTGTGTTAGTTTTGGGTGCTGCATAGCCAAAACTTGCAGTGCTGAGATGTTATATGCAGTGTGTTCTGGAGGCCAAGTGAAAGAGGGATGAAAATAAAGCAAGTAGGTTGCTACTAATGTCCTAGTAAGAGACAATACAGAGCTATAATGGTGATGGTGGAGAGATAATTGGAGAGAGCTTGGCAGGATTTAGTTATTAGGGCATAGAATTTAGGTAGATAGCACATCACGTAGAGGAGCCAAGTTCAAAGGGATAAGAAAAGGGAGAACAATGCTTATGATAGCTAATCACTTAGAATTCTGCAACTCTTTGTACAGAGCACAGATTCCCACTTTGCTGATATCTCCTGCTGCTTTGAGGTAGGAGGAAATTGGAACATAAACCAAATTACATCTAAACATTTTATTCCTTTGCATTTAATAAATTATAATCAGTAAGCCCAGCTGGACTATCTCAAAGAAGTAGATGTTCTGAAGAAAATAATGTCAGTGACCCATATGTGGCTAATATGTTTTCTGAGGGGAATAAAGTTCAGGGTTAATCTGCCCTCTTTTTAAAATGCACCAATTAGGAAAAAATATCTTGACTATGAACTGAACATTTTCCATCTCTAGTATGCCTAACTTAGTAAATTATAATATTAATATGAACAGTAAGATGTATGTTTTTATGGACTTTAGTAAACATGATAGTGTCCCATTACAATACTGCTTGATGTTAAAGAAAAGGTAAAATAAAATCTGTGATGGTATATAAGTAAAATCCTTAAACAACAGTTATCCATTGTTATTTGGTTTTGACCATAGAAGAACAAAGAAGTTGAAAATTGTTATCATCACTAACATGCTTGTCTCAGCTATGCACTGCCATCCTCTTTCTTCATTATTTACTTCTGCAGGTCCAACTATCTGAGCAGAGGGATTGTAGCAAAAGCAATAAGTAGAAAATTACATAAAAAGACAAAGGAAGATTGAACCCATCTAGAGATCAATTATCTGATGACTTCTAGTATTCTAGGCTAGTTGGGTAGATATTAGGGGAAAGTTATTTCTTACTTAAAATGAGAAGAATTTTGGCATTTATAGGATTGCTTCATATTGAGGTGAAGTCCCCGTAGCTTAAATTTGAAAATAGGATTGATTTTTAAATAGGACACTGAATTTAGGGTAGTTAGCTGACCTCAAGATTGAGAAATATAAGGTTGTCTATGGATAGTTTTGTTTTGTTTTTATAGTTTTTGGGCCACACGCGGTTGTGGTCAGAGGTTACTCCTGACTCTGTGCTCATGAATTAATCTTGGCAGTGCTCAGGGAACAATATAAAATGTCAGGGATGGAACCTGGGTCAGCTAATTGCAAGGCAAATTCCCTTCCTGCTATGTTATTGCTCAGGCCCCAACATACCTTTTATATTATTATTATTATTATTAATTATTATTATTATTATTATTATTATTATTATTATTATTATTATTATTATTATTCTTTTGGAGGCCACACCAAGTTTTTGGTGACACTCAGAGGTTATTCCTGGTTTTGCACTCAAAAATCACTCCTGGCAGGTTAGGGGACCATATGAAATTCTGGGGATCAAACTCAAATCAGCCACGTGCAAGGAAAGCATCCTACCCACTATGCTATCACCTCCGCCCCTCTTATACAAAATTTAAATTTTAAAGTAAAATTTCTATTAATAGCCTTAGTCTTCTGAGGACAAGTGGTATAGGTTAAAGATAATAGCTTCATTTTTCTCTCTCCTTTTGCCATAACTTCAATATGGAAAAGGTGGGAGTATTTCATATGCTGCAAAGTGGGGAGATTCTTTTCAAAGAATACTGCATTGGTAGCATCAAAGGAGAATTATAAAGTCAGGGAAAGAAAAAGTCATCTGGATTTGGTTCCTTAATTCATTATTCAGTTATGTAGACACAATTTTTTTGTTTTGTTTTGGGGCCACACCCGGTGACGTTCAGGGGTTACTCCTGGCTACGTGCTCAGAAATAGCTCCTGGTTTGGGGGACCATATGAGATGCCGGGGGATGGAACCACAGTTCATCCAAGGTCAGTGCATGCAAGGCAAATGTTCTACCACTTGTGCCACTGTTCTGGCCCCTGACACAACTTTTTTTTTTAATCCAAGACAAGAGAAAAATGTAGGTGCAAAGTGAAAGAAGAACTCAAAAGGGAAACAATCAATATGGGACACAAATTCCCAAGAATTCTTTTCATTGCTATTGTCTAATTAATTTATTTTCTTCTAGTCCATCTTCTTTTCTTCAAGAGCAAATGCTGTATATTCTGTAGGAAAATTGCAGGATAGTAAAAAGCAACTTCATTATGACTTATTATAATTATATAAGTAATAGTAATTTTATATCAGTCCCAATTTTGAAATCTAAGAGACAAAGTATCCTTATTCTAAATATTCTTGTTCCAGAAGCCAGAGAGAAATAAAGCACAGAAAATAGGCTCTTGCCTTGTATTCAATCAATACCTTCATTCCCACCCCCCCACCCAGGTTCAATTCTTTGCTCTATTAAAACTCACTCCTGAGCATAGAGTCAGAAATAGCCCCTGAGCACCACTGCATATGACTCACTCTTCTTCCCCCCCCCTCAAAAAATTAAGAAATAAGCACTCTTATTCTAAATCCTATACTGATTTAGTAACTGTGGTTCAATCTGTTTATTTACAGTCATCAAGCAGATGTAGTTTCTAGAGACCATTGCTTCATTGCAAAATAAAACTCTATACTTGTATGTTACCATTTTTCTTTTCAAGCTATATAGATATCTTAGAATTGTACCACCCACAGTGCCCCAAATTCTGTCCTACACAGATGCTTGAAAAATGTACACATCTATGGAGCAGTAATTAGCTAGCATCAGAGCACATTGGAATCACTTGCTGCGCTCTGATTTACCCATGAATTGTTGTCTTCTCTGTATATCATGTGATAAAACTATAAACATAGCTATTCCTTTAGAGGGGGTGGAGTGGATCTACACCAACAGTGAATGTTCAGGACTTAGTCCAGGCTCTGAGTTCAGTTGTTTATTCCTAATAGTGTTTGAGGAACCATATATGGTACTTGGGGCCAAACTGGGGTCAGCCAGAAAGCTGTTCCTAAAGTTTGTTTGATTATTTTTTAAAAATTTGTATTTTTAAGAAGATATTTTAGCTGGTTAGAGAAGCACTTTAAACAATAAACCAATTTTCAAAAGAGATAATAAAAGTTTAACAAATCCTACACACATTTCATTTTTGCTGTGAGGGTGTTTCAGCCTTCTGTTTTATTTATTTACCTGTGCTATCTGCAGACAGAAATAGGACCTATGAGAGGGACTCTGCAAATTATAAAGCCAAATACCAGTCAAGCATATCTATTCAAAGCTTTTACCAAGGAAAAAGCCTCCAAAATTTTCATCTCTAAGAAATAATATTTTCATGCATAAAAACACCTACAGGAATGGGGCATAAAGTTACCATGACTTGGTCATAACATTAGGATAATTAGGACACATATTGACTTTTTAAAATAATAGCAATTAAATGTGGACTTTATATGGCATTCTATTCTCTCTGGAAGACACTAAGAAACAAAAAGTCTAAGTAATCTAACTCAGGGCAGATGGTCTGGCAGTATAAGGTTTGAATTTGAGCAGTTTAGTTTTAGACTTATTCTTTTTGTTGGTTATGGTGGTTATTGGGCCACACCGAGTCGTGTTCAGGCATCACTCTTGGCTCTCTGCTCAGGGATCACTCATGGGGTTGCTCAGGTGATCATACGGAATGCTGTGGAACAATTCTAGTTCGTCTGCTTGCAAGGCAAATGACCTATGCTCTATGCTATTGCTGCAGGTCTCTAGACTTATTCCTAAAAATGTTTTATAAGGGGGGTGGGAGTAGAAAGGTAGTTAGGGCTCATGATTTGTATGCAACTAGCCCTGGTTCAATCTACTACACCACATATGTTCTGCTGATCCCCACTATTAGTGACTCCTGAGCATAAAACCAGAAATAATTCCTGAGCAATTCCAGGTGTGGTCCATCCTTACTCCCCAAATATTTGTGCAGCTCTTTAATTAAAAATCAAGCTATAGAGTGCAAAGATGAGAACTAATAAAACTGTTTAGCTCAGATGTGTGAAAAAGAAAATCTCATCCACTGCTAGTGGGAATGTTATATAGTTCAACCCCAGTGGAAACAGTATATAGAGTTCTTAGCAAACTACAAATTGGTTTGCAATCTGACCCAGTAATTCTACTCTGGACATCTGCTACCAAGACAAAAAACAGTCATGCAAATAGTCATAGGCACACCATTATTCATTGTAGCACTTAGTACAAAGTTAAGATATAGAATCAACCTTGACGTTCAATGACAGATGAATGGTTATAAATATATATACATATATATTCATTTATAAGGAATGATAAAATCATGCAATTTGTTGCAACCTGGTCAGAACTGGAAGATATCATGTCAAGTGAAAAGTGAGTCAGAAGAAAAAAATACAAGCACAGCATGCTATCACTTATCTGTGATATAAGTAAAAGAAAATGGGAACTTTGGGTATTACCTATGGATTGGTATTGCTATATATCCAAAGTACAAACTCAATAACACTGTATTTATGAGGCCTAAACTATAACCACAGGTCACATTCCCCATCCCTTCCTTTTATCCTCTTCTTCCTTTTTGCCCTTGATTTCTTTCCTTCTCTGTCTTTGTTATTCCTAAACTCTAGTGTCAAGGATAATACAGGCATCCTCTCTTTACTGCATTACATTTCCCCATCCAGTTATTTTATTATCAAAGGTAAGTTTATCATCCTCTTTTTGCTAGTACCAGTCTCTAGGCAATGACTATCATTACTGACCTTTTTTTTCAGACATCTTAATTCTTTGAGAATACTATATACATTGTAGCTTAAATATATAAGCTTAAAGTTTGAAATATGGTGGAACCAGAGCAATAATAAAGTGGCAGGAAGTTTGCCTTGCACA
>PVKC010051646.1:0-10386 GCA_004027635.1 Crocidura indochinensis | reverse complement strand
GTTGTTTCCTGTCATTTCATATCAACTTTATGTGACTACCTATAATTCACATGTACTTTAATTAGTAAATTAATTGCTTGTGCTATAAGGTTTTCTTATTAATATTTGATAGAAACTAAAAAAGAGATTGGGGGCATGTAGGAGAATTTCATAAATAAATAAGGAAATAATAAAGGAAATATAGGGATAAATAATATATACTATATAATTATAATAAATTATGATTATTAATAATAAAGGAAAATATAGGAATAAGGAAAAGGGAAGGCTAAGGGGAAAGACTAAGGGAAAAGATTGAACTTCTGAAAGAATGTATAGACAAGTTCTGTAAGGTCAGAAGCAATATTTGAATTTACCTTCCATTTCTGTTCATTGCTTGTTCTTTTTTCAGTTGTTTCTCCTTGTAATTCTAATTGCACCCAGCTTCTTCCTTTACATTGTAATAACCTTCTTTTCTGATGCTACATCTCCCAGTAATTAGTACCCGGAATTATAAAACCACCCATTTTATATGATCCAGCCCTTTCTCCCAGAGACAGCTTGTGGTCCAATCATACATTTTCCTCACATTAAGATAAATGGAACCCCTTTAAAGTGTTTTGGGGTTGACAAGTAAAAGGGTAGATCTTTGTTGTTTTTCTTTGTTCTTTTAAATGATTGTCCAACATCCTTCCCTTCACCAATGCATATTTTCTGGCATCAATGTCTTAGGTTCCCTCACCACTGCCCTATATCCTGCCTGCCTCTGTGAAAGACATGCTTCTTCTCCCTCTCCTCTTTCTTTCTCTCTCTCTCTTTCTCTCTTCCCACTCTTCTCCATCTCTACCACCATCTCTTTTTTATAACATCTTTAAGTACCAATATTAAAAACATGATAATAGTTAAGTGTCAGTCATAAAAAGAACACCCCCTTCACCAGTGCAACATTCACACCACCAATGCCTCCTTCTCCCTTTTCCCCCACCTCCAGACAGTATTTGAAATAGCATTCTACTGCTCACTCATTAACATTGCTTTGGTAGTTGTTGGTGTAGTTAGTGTAGCTATTTCTCTAACTGCACTCACCACTCTGTGGTGAGCTTCATATCATGAACCAGTCCTTCCAGTCCTCATCTCTACAGAAAACCTCAAGGCCAGAAGGCAGTGGAGGGATATGGTGACAAAACTCAACCAAATGAAAGCTTCTCCTAGAATACTGCACCCAGCCAGACTCACTTTCAGGTTTGAAGGTAGTATGCATAGCTTCACGGGTAAACAACAGCTCAGAAACTTTACAGACTCAAATCCAGCCTTAAAGGAAAAACTAAAAGATCTACTTTAAGACAAGACATACCAATAGACACACCAAAGTTACACAAGGATGACACTAAATCCCATGACAATTATCTTTCTCAACATCAATGGACTAAATGTACCTGTTAAGAGACACAGAGAGACAAAATGCATCTCTCTCTCTTTTTAGTACTAAGGCTTATAATATTACTACAGAAGGGTATTATACATATCATTTTATCTCCTTGCACAACTCAGTTCTTGTCAAGAGTGATCATTTCTAACTCTCATTGGCACAGTGGTCCCTTTTTTGCCCTGATTGAATCCCCCACTAAAGCTAAATATTTGGAAGAATTATAGTCCAGAGTTCTCAACATTCTGTGCAACAGAAATAGTAATAACTAGTCAAGATAACCAAATACAAATAAAAAAGAAAGTCTTTGCTCACATTTTTTGGTTTGGGGGATTTTGTTAGTTTGTTTTGCTTTTACTTGTTTGGGGGCCATAGCTGACAATGCTGAGAGGTTATTCCTGGTTCTGTGCTCAGCAATCACTCCTGAAAGGCTCTGGAGATTATATGGGATGCCAAGAATCTAACTTAGGTCCATCCTGGGTCAGTAGCATGCAAAGCAAGCACCCTGTTGCTGTGCTATCATTCCAGCTCCTTAGCTCACATTCTTTTTTAGGGCCACACCTGGTGATGTTCAGGGGTTACTCCTGACTATGTGCTTAGAAATTACTCTTCGCTCAGAAGACCATATGGGATGCCTGGATTAAACCCAGGTCTGCATGCAAGGCAAACATCCTACCGCTGTGCTATCACTCCAGCCCTACCCTTTGCTCACATTTTTACTTGCACAGATCAGTCAAGAAACCCCAGAAAAGAAATCAAGATGTAAATCATTAAGTTATACAGGTGAGATTTCAACTGAAAAGGCCAATGTGCTATTGAAGAGGCAAAAATTACCCAACTGAAGAAACCTCCTTTCAGCTTTAAAAACATACAGGAATTGACCAAATCCTCAGCTTAAAATCCATGAGTGACAATCGTGGTTCTACACCAGATAAATGCAAGGACTTCTCCTCTTCTTTTGACAGTGACATCTAAGTGATCACTAAAGAATCCAGTCTTATCTAGCCTGTACAGAGACAGCTCCACAAACCATCAGCATTACCTTGCCTGCATACTGATCAAGAGAAAATGCATAATTAATTGTTTCTGCAAACAGCTAAGTATTTAGTAGTGATTCCATAAAGTAAACTTCATTTGGACCAAGAAGATAGCTCAAAGAACTGAGCTCATGCTTTGTATGTGTAAGACTGAAATTCAATAACTGGTGTCACACGGTTCCCTGAGTTCCTAGCTATGACTATTCCATAGACACTATTTTGTGTGGTCAAACAAACAAAATAAATTGGTTAGATATCAATTATATTCTCCTTTAAAAAGTATGTTAAAGCCTTATTATAAAAGTAATTTCTGGCATTGAAAAATAGTACAGTGGGTAAGGCACTTGTCTTGCACACAGCCCACCAAGGCTCAATCATCAGCATCCAATATAGTCCCCAGAGCACTGCCAGCATAATTCCTGAATTCAGAGCCAGGAGAAATCTCTGAGCATTGCCAGATGTGACCCAAAACCTAAAAAAATGTCTGGTTTTTAAAGAATGATTAAGGAAGAAATTAATACATTTTCAGTGTCCTAAAGATGCAAAGGATAATTTTACCTGCATTAAAACCCCATAAACTTGGAGCTGGAGAGATAGCATGGAGCTAGTGCATGCAGAAGGACCGTGGTTTGAATCCCGGCATCCCATATGGTTTTTGAGCCTGCCAGGAGCAATTTTTGAGCATAGACCCTGAGCGCTGCCGGATGTCACCCAAAATCCAAACAAACAGACAAACAAACAAAAACAAAAAAACAAACACCATAAACTATGGTTATTTCTTAGATCCATGGGTAGATATTCTTTCTTCTTCTGTTTCTGCTTTTTGTTGTTGTTGTTGTTGTTCTGTTGTGGGGAGTGTTTTGGGGGTTTGCTTTTTAGTTTCAAAAAGTGGGTACTTATAGACAAGGCCAGTTATATGACAAATCCACAGAGAAGCAACAGAAAAATCTGCTGCCTCGATTGGCCCTGGGGAAGCTTTAATTTCCTCATAGCTGGGCTACACCTGATGACGGATATCCAGAGACACTAGGCAAGGGAACTCATGTGTGAACAAGACTGTCAGGAAAAATATGTTTCAAAAGGCCCTAATTTGTGGACAAGTGGATTGGGGAGATGTAAGATGACTTTTCAGTGTAATAGCAATCAGAAGAGGCCAACAAAATCTCATGACTAGGAAAGTGGCTGAGAATTATGGTAAGTTACATTTGGGGACATTTGTATCCTGAGATACAACAAACTGGGACCTTGGCCTTTATCCCTGGCACCTCAAGCTCCCCATTCCAGAACTTTCAGAAGCAGTAAAGAAGTGTCCACAAGGGAGAAACTCCAGGTTATAAAAATCTGCCTAGTTGAATAAGAAAAGGGCTAAAGAAACACTTTGGGGACAAAAGTAGAACACTGTATCCTCATAAAGTCTTGATCCATAGACCTGGGGAAACACACTGCTTTGGTCCAAGATATCCAGATGTCTAGTCATACTCATAGACTGCTAAGAGATTTAGAGCTAAGTAAATAGATCCATCTGTACCTAGCCTTGCTTGACTGTGTCTAAACCCAAGGAGCAAGAGGAAATGTTAGGGTACACTAGGTGGAACATTTTTTTCATAGTCAATTGGCCAAACTGTCAGATGCTATGATGGGAGCAGAGGCAAAAAGGTATTAGAAAACTAAAATTCCAACTATTATAAATGGTATTTATCCACCTGAGGTAATGGAATTATATGTGGCACTTATTTCCCTCCTCTTGTATCTGTGTATGTATGTTGTTATATGCATTGTATTATACACAATAATTCTGCATGCATTTAAAAAAGTGTTTAGAATATAAAAATTACTGTTTTTTAAAAGGAGGAAAAACTTATATGCATGGTACACCCTAATTAACAATAGTGCAAACCACAGTGTCTAAGATAAAAGAGAGAGAAATAAAATGTCTGCCCCAGAGGCAGGCAGTGAGGAGGGTGGGAGGAAACTTGGGACACTGGTGGTGGGAAATGTGCACTGGTGAATGACAGTGTACACTGTAGGACTTAAACTCAATCATGAGCAATTTTGTAACCAAGGTGTTAAAATAAAGTAATTAAAAAAACACTGGATTAAACATACTGCTTTGATGTTTTGTGCTTTCTTGAACTAGATTGTTAGGATAACTCAATGAATCAGGTTGCTTCCAAAAACCTAATTCCACTTGTTTCCTCTTCATTTCCTCTGGTGAATTTATTCTAACAAAATACCCTTCTTCTGAAAGTATCAACTATTGTCAAAACATCCATCAAAGGAAATGAAAGGAAATTATATAATTCTATGTTATAAATAAGAAAAGATAAATTGAGAATATTCCAACTTTCTTCTTCTTCCAAATCCAACTTGTCTAAAATGTAACTATTAATAATTATGTAGTTCATTGTTCTTTAAGATATTTAAATTTAAAAAATAACTAAAAACAAGTTTGTGTTAACATTAATATTAGTTTGGACATTAAAAATAAAAGCCTATTCCTGAAATTTTATTTCCTCTTCACTAAACATCTCATGACTTTCCCTGTCATTGAAGCCATTGTGAAACATGCACAGAGGTGGAAGAAAGTCCTAAGCACTGTTGGGTGTGTCCCCCAAACCAAAAACAATTCATTTTGTTTTGTTTTGCTTTATTGAGACCAATGTGAAATACAAACCTTTCACAGTTGTATCTAAGATATATTGTGACCGTGAATTAGGGCTGTTCATACCACCACTTGTTGATCTCCCTCCACCAGAGTTCCCAACATGCCTCCCATACCTCCACTCTTAGCCCTCTTGGCTGCTAGTGAAACGTATCCTTTTTGTGGTAGTTTGTGTCTCTTTTATTCTATTGTTTTTGATTTTGGTATGGGTATTTAGATATGACCATTCAAAAACAATTTTGAATAGGAACACTACAGAGGATGTGGATCTATTTTCACACATTTTCCATAATCTTATACATTTTTTTCACCATTTTAAAGAAGAATGAAACTACTCTAAGCTTCCACATCTAATTGAAAGGAAATCTAACTCAAAAACCGTGCCTGACATCAGAGACTCCCCAATGGAGCTATCTTACACCTTCCCATCTGTGGTGAGCTGGAGTACCCCAAACCTCACAGTACACAGCACACCAATCCTTCAGCTACTAGCACTCTTCCCAATTTCCTACAGCAACTTCATTCATGCCTCAGTCACTCATTTCTCTTTCCTCTAAATTCCCAAAGAAGGACGAATCACATTCTTAGGCAGCCTTCTTTGCAAATCTTTACAAATACAGCATTCTATAGTCTTGCTGCTTTCTCGTTTGGAAACTGAAAATACAATCACCAAAACCCACAACTTACTTATGACATATCAGTTTCCATTCTATTTACAGCTAGTGGATCCTTAACTTTGAAGCCAGCACAATATGCCTCCTATGTAAATTCTGTGTATACTACTTCCAAAACTTCTAAATGGAGTTTCTAATCAAAGCAAAACAGTTGTTACTGCAAGGATTCTTCATAGTGGTATAGGAGAGAGAATATTTCCATTGTGAAGCATGAGAACTCAACTTACCACTATTGCTGGTTTCGAAGACTGACTGAAGAATCTAGAGTCAAGAAATGTGAGCAGCTTCTAGAACAGGGGTCTTCAAACTACGGCCCACGGGCCTAATACTGTATTTGTTCCCATTTTGTTTCTTCACTTCAAAATAAGATATATGCAGTGTGCATAGGAATTTGTTCGTAGTTTTTGTTTTTACTATAGTCCGGCCTCCAATGATCTGAGAGACAGTGAACTGGCCCTTGTTTAAAAAGTTTGATGACCCCTGCTCTAGAATCTACACTTTATTAAAAACAAAAAATACAACAAAAAAATTTTCCCACTAGAGTATCCAGAAGGAAAAAAGTTTTTCCAGCATACTGGCCTTCTCATTCAGATCAATTTCAGATTCTGACCTCCAGAACAAGTAAGATAACAAATGGGTGTTGTTTTAAGTCAATAAATGAAAGCAACTTGTGAAGACAGCAGTAGAAAACGATGACAACTTGTTGGAGTAAGCAGTTTTCACTATTCAGTAAAATTCTTCTTTGCTTGTGCTCATGAACTGGATATACTCTTGCATAGAATCCCTTAGCCATACCTGTTCTCCACCCATGGGAGTTGTCTGTCTCTTCCTCAGATCATAGGGAGAAGGTGCTTGTGGTTTCAATTTCCACTAGTCTATCTGCCTGCTGGTATCCTTTGCTAGTGAGCAGAAAGCTTGAGGCAGACATTCCTGAACCTGTTTTATTCTCTTCAACCTTCTGTGGAATATTTCCTGTGTTGATGTTTGCTTGCAGACTGCGCTCCCCAATCCTTTGGGATTGGGGCATGAGGCTTCTGCCTCAACTGGCACTTAGAACAGGGGCATGGTCTACAACTAAAGAGATGTTTTCTGGGGTGATTTTGTGGTTACTAGTGAATAATTCTACTTTTGGATAATGATGCTAGTTCCTATTTGGTTCAAAGTTATGGCTTGGGTTGGGGACCCTGGCCTATCTTCACTTATACTGCTATTGTCTTTATTACAACAATCAATATAAAATACACCAAAGTAGTAATTTACATATTGCTTATTCTGGTGTCAACCCTAATTGGCATTATAATTTATATATACAATGCAATGCAGGATGCGCAGATCAAGTTTTTGAAATGTTCAACTTTGGACACAAACTCAAGCCAAAAGCCTTGAGGCTGGTAACTCACCACCCTCCACTGGTGCTAGTCCAGGGGAATCACCAGCTGCTGAGATTAATACACCAAATGCTGAAAATGAGCTAGCAGCATTCCACTCAGATGTTGGGTCTGAAGGCAGGTTCATAAGATTACCCCCTACTTTTCCTTTGCCATAACTTTGGGAAATGGCTTGCATAGAAATTTTTTTAGAGTGTGGGACAAGGGCAGATCCAGAATCAGATCCCTCCCATCAAAATAACAAGTATACACTAACCCATGTGGGTTTAAACATGGAATCTCTCAGTCAATTTAAGAAGACATGCTCTCGATATGGTTCACTTTGTTCATTTTGTGTTGAATTACCTAGAGTACCTAGAGTGAAGTTGGGTGTTGGACCCCTCAAGACTTTAATATTGTTTCTAAGACCTGCTTGAGTATTCCCCAACATATATGTGGAATATATGGTTTTCTGATGAAGCTAAAACCAAGCTTAATAACATAGATCATTCTGGAAGGATGGTTACAGGAGTTCAGTGTCCTATGAAATTTTTATAGGGGAAAGAATTTTCTCAGACACCCTCTAGTAGGCAAATTGACTCAGTGCTGTTTTGAAACTGGTCAGAGAGATTGCATTGTGTGCTTGGGAGATTGATACAGATGCAGAATTTTAGTGCAGTTTTACAAAAATATTTCAGGCTGCTTCTGAGCCATACCCAGAATTTCTGGGAAAACTGACAGATGCCATCAGGAGGCAGGTTTAAGACAAAGAAATACAACAGCTCATGACAAAAATGTTAACTTTTGAAAATGCCAGTGAAGATTTGTCAGGCAATTTTATGTCCCATTAAAAAGAGGAAATGTCATGAGATTTCTAGAAGATTCCATGGGGTTAATAGAAATAGCCATTCATTTGGTTTCAGGGCTTGTATGAATCTAAGAGAAATGGCATTAGTAGCATACTCCATACAGAGGTAAACTGTGGGGAACCAGAATGGATACGACTATCCTTTTAGAAGATACTGTAGGCCCCATCTACGAAGACCATCTGGGCTTTGTCCAAGGTGTGGCAAAGAAATTCATTGTGCCAGAGATTGTTTGTCATCTTATTATCATATCTCAAATAACTGGAGAAGAGTTCTAAACCCTGTCCCCTGAGTTTAGGTCAGATATTATAACTGTGGCATTGGGACATTTGTGCATAAACTGCATGATTCCCCCTGGACCTTCCCCTCAAGGCCAACACCTAATAATTCAGTCTCAGAAAACTGGGTCAGTGACTGTTCCCAGCTTCACAAAGTCAGGGAAGCTTTTTGTCAACAATTCAACTTCTCAGCCAGGGCCAAGAGATCTGCAAACCTGAAAAATCCATTAAAGCCTGCTATTTCAGAAAGTTATGCCTTAGATATTCCCTGCCCTCAAAAAAAAAATGATAATGATACCAGCCCAATGCCCTTTCGAGTTAAGACCTGGCATAAAAGTCCTATTCCTTCAGGAACTAAGGACTTAATAATTGGTAGGAGACTGACTATTAAAGGTATTTTTGTTCATCTGGGAATTATAGATTCTAACTATAATGAATAAATAATAATTCTTATTTCTGTGCTCACAGTTTGGGTTTTAAAAATGGTTAAAACATAGCTCAAATTTTATTACTTCTTTATGTTAAGCCTGGCCACTCTGACTGCCTCAGGGTAAAATGGTTTGTAAGTGCAAACCCCAATATCTGTAAGTTTAAAGAACACCCAATGTTAATCCTTGTAATTCAGGGCAAGAAATTTGAAGGTATGTTTGAGTCAGGTGCAGAGATATATATGATATCTTTACAATACTAGCCCCATAATTGGGTTTTGCAAGATATACAATATGACTTGGAGGAAGAAATAGGTGGTGTTTTATTTCATCATCTGTCCAAAAGATCTCAAGACTTTTTTAAAGTGCATGGGGCTAGAAGTCCAATAAGTTGATTTTTTTTCAATAAGTGGCTGCCATTTTTTTGTACCTCTGGGAGCATGACTTGCATAGATAATGGGAGGCAAAATAATACCACATCCTTCACCCATATTCTTCCAAATTATCAGCTCAGACATTTCATCTTCTTGCCCAACTTACATCTGCCTATCAGTTCAGAGATTTTTTTTCCTTTTCAATTGGGGTTTCTGGGGTTCAGTACCTGGCACACATTACAAGTGAATGAAAATTAAATGTTCCAAGTGGGATTTCCCAGGGGCCTATGGACAATACAAAATTAAAAGCACGAAAAACTTAGTTCACAAACAGCTAAAATTGCACACTGAAACATCATTTTCTGACTAGAATTATCCTATTTTTGTTATTCAAAAGGAGTCAGGTCGCCAGCAACTATTATTTGATTTATCAGTTGTCAATTCGAGCATGGTTTCCATGGGGACATTATAGGCTGGCATCCCTTCACCAGCAGGAATACTGAAATATTGGCCTTTGATAGTAATTGACTTAAAAGACTGTTTTTATAACAATTCCATTCACCCAAAAGATAAAAAGTATTTCACCTTTTTAGTTTCTTCTCTCAAAAATATATCTTTTATATGGTGGTTTCAATGGTCTCTTCTATCTCAGGGTATGGCAAACTCAACCACAATGTGCCAATTTTTGTTGATTTGGTTTTCATACTGTTGGCGCAAAGTTTCCTTTTGCTTATATTATTAACTATATGAATGATATCTTGCTTGCCTGCTCTACAGAACAAATTACAATGTTTGTATAAATATGTCATCACTTGATTACTGGATGTTGGTTTAAAATTAGCCACAGAAAAAACTTAGACTTTGTCCCTGTTTCAATATAAGGGTTTCATTTTAGATTATATATAAGTATGCCTCCATATCTCTATCAGAAAAAAATCTAAGAACACTCCATGATTTTCAAATAAAACTCTTAGGTGACATAAATTGGATTCATCTCTCCTTTGGAATTCCAAACTCTGAACTTAGCAACTTATTTAGCACCTGGGAAGGAAATCCAGATTTAAATAGCCATAGGTGTTTAACTCAAAAGTCCCAAAAGGAATTGGGTATCTTCATGAAGATGGGACCTCAAAAGTCCTATCTTTTCAGGTTCATGCTGGAGATAAAGTGTGGCTATTAATTTTTAGAACTCCAGTCTGGACAATTATAATAGGTTTATTTACACAACAAACAATCTTACACATTTGTGACCTGCTTAGTTGATTGTTATTCTTATCAACGCAAGGCTTAGACTG
>PVKC010051645.1:0-10391 GCA_004027635.1 Crocidura indochinensis | reverse complement strand
GGTTTTTGGGCCACACCCAGTGACGCTCTGGGGTTACTCCTGGCTATTCGCTCAGAAGTTGCTCCTGGCAGGCACGGGGGACCATATAGGGAACCGGGGGATCGAACCACAGTCCGTCCTAGGTTAGCACAAGGCAAGACAGGCACCTTACCTCCAGCGCCACCGCCCAGCCCCTATGTTGTTTTGTTTTTGTTTTTTGTTTTTGGGTCACACCCGGCAGCGCTCAGGGGCTACTTTTGGCTCTATGCTCAGAAATTACCCCCCAGCAAGATAGGGGGACCATATAGGATGCTGGGATTCAAACCACCATCCTTCTGCAAGCAAGGCAAATGCTCTGCTGCTATGCTAAATCTCCAGTCCCCCCCTTTTTCTTATCTTTTTTGTAAAAACATTTCGTAGAGTACACAAAGCAATCTAAAGTCACAAAATTTATGTAACTCCTTTAACATTGAAGACATAGTATTTTTTATAGTTCCATGCACATGTATATTAATTTAAGTTAACCTCAAAAGTTTAAGTGGCTTTTTTAAGGATTAGAGTCAAAGGAGCACAGCAAAAATGGTGTTAGAGTGACAATTGTTGTTTGCATAGACCCAGCAAAATATGGGGGGCATGGAAAGGAAAAGCCTTGGCCTAAATACAAGGAGACATTACCCCTGAAGTTTTCTGGTATAAGACAAACTCTAGACTCCAGGCATACATACTAGTTTGTCCAACTTAAGTCATTGTCTGTAGTGCCAATACACTTTTATTTTTCACACAGTTACTGTTGTTGGTGTCAGGTTTCTGTAGTTAAAGATCCCGGAATCTGTAAATCAGGATGATGTGGAGTGTCCTCTAGTTTCACGTCACGATTAGAGGGCAATGCAGAGAGCCCTGTCCTGAAAGCAGGTCATTATTGTTGCTAAGTCTTCTTGGTGTTAAGGGAAGTCTCTTTTGAGCAGGTCGATGATAGAGCAGCGGTAGGGTCTTCCCTGGTAGAGAATTGCTTACAGGTGATGTTGTAGACAACCTTGGTTGTTTCATAGATGACATCCCTGGTTCAGGAGTGAATGCCCATTCTTCTGAAGCCTGAGTCAGGTCATTATGACAATTTCAGGGTGTAAGATCTCATTGCATTACAAGATTTGTGTGTTCCCATTAGATAAGAACTTGTTTGTATGTATAGTATTTTCCCATTTCAATGTGCCTATGCAAATGAGGAACAATGCCACGTGACGTTATTGGTGCATATGGGGACTGCTAGAACAAATCCAACAATTCCCATGACTTGGTTCAAACATAAACTTTAAACTGAGGGACTCTTCTACTATAATTTCTTATTGAACAGATCACAAAGAGAAGAATAGACAAAAAGTGGGGAAAATCATCACTGTATAAGAGAATAGTAAGAGTTATAGTTGTTAAGGAAATACATATAAATATTCAAAAGACATATATGTGTCCCTTTTATGTCTTTTGAAATAGTTTGAGGGTGCTAAATCCAGTGCACCACTTTGGTCTGTGATTTGGTCTGTGCAGTACTGAAGAAAAAAAGGGTAAATGTGGGGTAATGATGGTTGGGGGTAAGGGAATGAAGGACTAGAAATGAGCTTGTAGGGGTGTGGGTAAAGGCAGAATATAAGATGGACATTTTGCATATGCAAAACATACCTTAATCATATGAAATACTATTAATATATACTGTATGCACGGGAACTAGCGCCTCTGCATGGTTTTGAAAATGGAGACCGGTGAGAAAAAAAAGTTGCCAGTGACTACCTCAGTATAACCCAGCAACTCCCAGCACCCTCCCCCACCAATTTAGGGGGTAGAGGACTCAGTAGAGAACCGGAAGCCAGACATTTGCCCACCCTCCTCCCTTTGTCCTTCGCCTCTAGTTCTGGGGGATGGGTAGGGAAAGCCTGGGGACCCCTATAGAGTCCTCCCAGTACCCACCTTTCTAGCTGCCTGAGCTGGCACCCAGGGAAGGGCTGGAGAGTGGGGGTAAAAGAGGAGGACGGCTGGGGGTCTTATGATGACAATCTTAATGAGTGAGAGAAGTAGAATGCCTGTCTCGAATACAGGCAGGGGTGGTGAAGAAAGAAGGGGGGCATTGGTGGTGGGAATGTCGCACTGGCAAAGGGGGGGGTGTTCTGTTTATGACTGAAACCCAATTACAATCATGCTTGTAATTATATTGTTTAAATAAAGATTGTATAAATGAAAAACAGACAAAAAAGATAAGTAAAGTTAGGATTTAAATAAAAAAAATAAAAGGGAGATTTTCAAGAAAGGTTGCAAAATGGAGGCTTATACTCAGGATCATAGACTACTGTCTACTCTGTAAACATTTTTGTGTTGCATATAATACTCTGGTAATGCACTACTCCACATAAGTTTTATTTTCATTTAAAAGAGATACAAGTAATCATATATACTATAACTAAATTATCTGTGACAAAAATAAGCAGACTTACAAATCATGGGAATATCAGATGACTTCATTGATTTTTTTCTTTCATAGTTCCCTTAGTGAATGTAAATATATAAAACTCACAAATAAAAGTCAATAACATAAAGATAAAAAAAAAAGAAAGTTAAAATGGCCCAGGTATCGCAGTTTACTCATTAGCATACAGACAATAAGTTCTATAAGTTGCCTAGAGGAAGGGGCTAAGGAAAGTTTCCCTGCTCAGATAATGAGCAAATTCGAATCCTTAATCACTAATAGAATCAATTCACAATGTTTTAAAAATCATATACTCTAGCCTGCTTGGCTTGGGTTTTAAAACAACTATTTTCCCCTTTCTTCAGCCAATTCCCACCATTGGAGGGGCTGGACTGGTGCCCCTGCACTGAACTTCCTGGGACTTCCTGCCTTGATTTCACCCTAGGGTGTGACAATTTCTTAGCCTTTTGTTTATGTTGACCTCAACAGTTGAGAATGGTTTTCTTTTTAATGAGGAGCAGAGTAATGCTATAGCTGTAACTCAGAACTGAGGATTAAGAGTTCCAATTTGCCACGTTGGCCCTAGAACTTATTTATATCCTTATCTCTTTGGTCAATGGATTCTTTATACATTGGGGATTTTGTACTTTATAGTCTTCTCAGATACTCTTTTCTTTTTCTTTCTTTCTTGTTTTTTTTTTGGGGGGGGCACACCCTTTTGAATTCAGGGCTTATTCCTGGATAAGTGCTCAGAAATCGTCCCTGGCTTGGGGGGACCATATGGGACGCCAGGGGATCAAACTGCGGTCCTTCCTTGGCTAGCGCTTGCAAGGCAGACACCTTACTTCTAGCGCCACCTCTCTGGCCCAAAATACTCTTTTCTATGAAGTACAATAGTGACATTCTTTAAGAGTCTGCAATCAGGTTGTGCCTTTCCTGAGGTCCTCTGGAAATGTGAAAAATACTCTTTTCTATGAAGTACAATAGTGACATTCTTTAAGAGTCTGGAATCAGGCTGTGCCTTTCCTGAGGTCCTCTGGAAATGTGAAGAGCTATTACATGGTCAGCTTCATTAGGGGAACAAGCTACCTACTGTAGGCAGGGGGTCTTGATTATGTGTATTAACAACTTGTTGGATACAAAAGATATTGAAATTAGAAAACTACTAAAACATTTATTGTCCTTTTGAGGGTTGATTTTGAAAGTGGATTTCTCTTTGTGTCTCCTATGCAATTGCAATTGGGTAGTAACTAAGACTCCAATTATTTGGGGGATTGGCTGAGTAAGTCAACCAAATATATCACTCACATATATGGAGGCAGTTGAGCTTAACTATTGTCTGAACCTGTTACTTAAGTTTGGTATATGGATTAAATCCTTAATAATATGGTGACTAGATTTTGAGTGGGAGCATCTAAAGAATAAAAGCCTCTAGTGACCCAGGCAAATGCTTTAAAAATTTCCTGTAATCTAGATTCCGTTCTTAGAAAATTGTATTTTTGAAAACTTATTTAAACGCTGTGGTCTACAAAGTTGTTCATAAGACAGTTTATTTTGGGCATTCAAATTTTCACCATCAATCCCACCACCAGTGTGACCTCTTTTGTACACCTTTGTTTCCAATTTCCTACCCCCAGATTACCCTTTTTGCAGGCACAAAATAACCATTTTATGTTGCTTATTAAAATGAAAAGGCTAATGACATTTTTTAAATACCTCAATAAAATAAACTTTGTGAAAATTATTATATCTCACAATAGGATCCTTAAAGTTATTGTCCAAGGGTTTAATAAACTATGTTTTAATAGTTTAGCCTTCTGTATTATTATTTTTGTTTCTTGATCTTCGTGGGCTCTTATGCTGCTTCCCCATCTTGTTCGATGTACTCTTACTAAAATGTCAATATTGTGAAATTTTGAGATGTCACTCCAGGAGCTCCAGGAACTGTAGAACTGGGCAGATTGTTGGCTTGAATTGCATCTTTTCCAAATGTATATAGGGCTCTTGTTTACATGGCAGCAGCTGTGGGAATAAGTTTGGCTGCTGAGTTTTCCTATAGTACTGGTGAGGAGAAGCTGCTTGCCCCACTCCAAGAAAATCCCAGAAATTTTAGTTCCAAAATTTATAGACCTGGAATTTTCATAATCTTGGCATCTCTCTAGAGTTTAGTAGTGAAGCTGAGCCATTTTTATGGTAGTAACTGTGGGATGTGATTTCAACTTCCAGGGCTTGGGCAAGGTGGGGGGAACTTGGCCTGCCCTCTTCCTGAGCTTGCTCCAGTTTTCAGTATGAAGATCCTTTTCCTGCAAGTTTTAGCTGCTTGACTTGCATCCCTTCAGAGATTAGCCATTAAAAATTGGTTTATATTCCATACAGAAATATGAAACTGATTAAGCTTTACATTTTTATTGAAGTAACATGGGTTTAAAATATTGTAAATTATTTCCAAGGTATAATGCTATCATTTCCCCACCACAAAAGTGTCAATATTTCTCCACCAGAGTCCCATAAACTCTTTTAGTGTTCCTGCATGCTTTTCCTTTGGTACCCTCAATTCTTTGGTCAGAGTCAGGTTGATTTATATTAGATATTATTTCTTTGCTTTGTCTCAGAGATTAATTTTTTGCTACATTTGGTTTTACAGGGAGTACCACAGGTCATACATCATTAAAAGATAGCTTCATATTGTGGGCCAATCCTTACCACAAAGAGTGGTGAATTTAGTTAGAGAAATAACTACACTGACAACTATCATGAAAATGGTAGTGAGTGAGAGAAATAGAATGCCTGTCTCAAATACAGGCAGGGGGTAAGAGGAGGGAGTGGGGGCATTGGTGGTGGGAATGTTGCATTGGTGAAGGGAGGCGTCCTTTTTTATAACTGAAACTCAACTAAAAACATGTTTGTTATCATGATGCTAAATGAAGGTATTAATTTAAAAAAGATGGGGCATGGGTCTTATCTCTGTGTGAGAAATATTACAAGATTTGCTATCATCTTTAATTCACTCAGTCTGGGGATCTGCTTACATATATCTGCTTACATTAGGCTCAGAAATTCCTTTCAGACTAGTAAAGTACAAATGAATGTGGCCAAACATTGTGAGGACCTTTGAGGGATATACGTCTAAGACTGAGAAGGAGTCTGGGTCTTAGCCCATCCTTAATTATAGTGTATATCTGAGGGTCAGCATCAGATTAAAATAAAGAAAACTTTGAAAGGTAATGTCATAAATGCAGTCTTATAGTATTGGTAGACAAAAGTACATTGTGTAATATTTATCCTAAAAACTAAATTGGCTTCAGTGTCTACAGCAGAGTACTAAATAGTAAACTCAGTCTTTTCTTATATGGGGACTATCATTTAAGAAGTAGTGGCAGAATTTAGGGAGACTCACTCTCTTTCCACAGAAAAATATCCTATAGACTTTGGTTAAATTTCTCACTGACCTCCATAACTCTGAGTATTTGTTGTTAAAATTAATTACATATTGCACACCATGGGGCCGGAGAGATAGCACAGCAGTAGAGTGTTTGCCTTGCACACAGTCAACCAAAGATGGACAGTGATTCAAATCCCAGCATCCCATATGGTCTCCTGATCCTACCAGGGGCAATTTCTGAGCACAGAGCCAGGAGTAACCCCTGAGTGCTGCCGAGTATGACCCAAAAACAAAAAGAAACCAACAACAACAACAAAAAAAAGAATGCACACTCGATTTTGCCCAGGCAGGCAAAATCATTTAAGCCATGTAAGCAAAGTTAAATTCAGCTTGTCTCATGAACATAGAAGAAACTTAATGTTTTTTTCCTCCTTCCAGTGCTTCTCATAATCAGAAAAACTTGAGTTATCTTCCCCCAAATGTCTGAGATAGTCACTTTTACACCATCTCCTGCCAGTTGAAATATTATAACTAATCATAAAGTTTAAATAATCTAATTTTTACCTTAGAAGTTAAGTCATATAACTTTATGCCCTGACCAGTTTTAAATTTAAAAGCTCTTTTATTTTATTGAAACCATTGTGATATACAAAGTTCTTCATAGCTGGGGTTTTAGGCATACAATTAATCAGGGACAATTCCACCATCAGTGTCCACTTCCCTCCAGCAATGTTACCCAAGTGCATCCCATACCACACCCCTTGAGTTCCCAGCATGCCAGTATAACAAGCTTGTTTTAAATTTAGATTGTTAAAGTTTGGGTCTCTTGATTCCATTGTTGTTAACTTTGACTTGGGTATTTAATTCTGTCCTTTCTAAACATCACAAATGCACCTCATACCAATTGGTCCCTGGTTCTCATTCTTTCATATTCACTCAATTTCATTTCACTCAATTTCTTTCCTTTTCCTCACCATACTCTTGGGCCAAGGGTGTTTGAGACAACTCCCATTTAGAGCATTGCTTTTTTTTTCATGCAGTTATTCTAAATACCACATATAAGTGATATCATTCTGCATTTATACTTCTTCTGGCTTACTTCATTTAACATAATATCTTTCAGTTCCATCTATGTTGCATCAAATTGCATGACTTCACCATTACTTATAGCTATGTAGTATTCCATTGTATATATACCATACCTTCATAATACACTCATCTTTTGTTGGACATTTAGATTGATTCCAAGCCTTAGCTTTGTATTGAGTGCTAGAATGAATAGTGGTGTGCATACATCCTTTTGAATAAATGCATTTCTGTCCTCGGGGTAGATACCCAAAAGTAGAATTTCTAGATCATATGGTAATTCAATTTTTATTTTGTTGAGAACTATTCAAACTTTTTTCCATAAGGGTTGGACAAGATAGTATTTCCAGCAGCAATGATGAGAGTTTCTTTCTCACCACAGCCCCACCAACAGAGATTTTTCTCAGTATTTTTGACATATGACATCCTTAGTAGTGTAAGATGGTTATCTCATTGTCTTGATTTGGATTTCACTAATGATAAGTGATGATGAACATGTTTTTCATGTATCTGTTGGCCATCTGTTATTCTTTCTGAGAGAAGGATCTGTTCATTTTCTCTACCCATTTTTGATGGAGTTTTTAGGTTTTGTGGAGTTACTCTTTGTGAATACTCTGTCTATTCTAAATATCAAACCTTTATCTGATGTGTTGACTGCAAAAATCCTCTCCTACTCTGTTACCTATCTTTTAATTTTAACCCGTGTTTCATTTGTCATACAGAACATTTTAGTTTGATGTGGTCCCATTTGTTCAGGTTTGATGCTAAAGTCCTTTCCATTGGCATCCTATCATTGAAAACTTCTTTGAAGTCTTGGAGTGTTCTGCCTATGTTTTCCTCAATTAATTTTATGGCTTTGAGTCTAATCTCAAAGTTTTTAATCCCCTTTTAATTGACTTTTGTGTAAGGTATGACATATGGATAGATCCATTATTTCTTACAGGTGGTTATCTAGTTGTTCCAACACCATTTGTTAAAGGTATTGTCTTTATTCTATTTGAAGTTCTCGACTTCTTTGTCAAAGATTAATTGTTCATATAATTGAAGATTTGCCACTGGATATTCTATTCTGATTCATTTGTCTGAAAGTGTCTTTGTTTCAATACTAAGCTGTTTTCATCACTATGACTTTGTAGTAGATGCCTCCCATTTGTTTTGTTGTTGTTTAATATGGATTTGTTTATCTTAGGTCTTTTATGCTTCCACATAAACTTTATAATTGATTGTTCTAAGTCCTTAAAGAATGTTGTCTGAATTTGGTAGAGATTGCATTGAATCAATATAGTAGTGTAAGTAAGATGGTCAATTTTGGTAATATTGTGCTGCAGGTGTTTTGCGTCTCAGCATCTCTAGTGGGGAAGAAATCCTTCACGAGAGGAAAATGGGTATATGAGCTGCTGAATATGAAATATGAAATAATGAAACCACACAAAATAAATTGTATGGAAACCCGTGTCTTCAATAGATATGAGACAACTTTAATCTCCAGGCTGGGAGTATATAAAGGGTAAAGGGACAGTCATATCATGAAAGGAATGTCCACACTTGTTTCTTATCAAAGTACAGAAACTATCAATGTACATTGTTTGATTTTTTTTTTTTTGGTTTTTGGGTCACACCCAGTGACGCTCAGGGGTTACTCCTGGCTATTCCCTCAGAAGTTGCTCCTGGCAGGCACCGGGGACCATATGGGGAACTGGGGGATGGAACCGCGGTCCGACCTAGGTTAGCACAAGGCAAGGCAGGCACCTTACCTTTAGCGCCACTGCCCAGTCCCCTACATTGTTTGATTTTAAAACAAATACACATGGCTTTAGGTGGTTGGTAATCTCAGAATAGAATAGAGTTCAGTTAGGAGTCAGAGGATAAAATTAGCCATGTGGCTAATTTCTTCCATATCAAAGTAGTTCCTGGCCCTAAATGTCATTGCTGATGTAAATTAAAGGATTGCAAGAATCCTGGATTCCTTCCTAATAACAAATATTCTTTTTTTTTTTTTTTTTTTTTTTTTTTTTGGTTTTTGGTTTTTGGGTCACACCCGGCAGTGCTCAGGGGCTACTCCTGGCTCCAGAAATTGCTCCTGGCAGGCACGGGGGACCATATGGGGCACCGGGATTCGAACCAATGACCTTTTGCATGAAAGGCAAACGCCTTACCTCCATGCTATCTCCTGGGCCCCCAAATATTCTTAACCTAAGGGAATGAATAGTTTTCTAGCTAGGGGCTAAGACCAACTTCCTATAGTCTGGTTATAGAAAGAGATAAAACTTACATGAAAGGGGTACAGAATTATACCTAGTAAATTCAATACCTAATTCTACACTGACTAAACCTGTTAGCAGGTATTCAAAGTGACAAGGAAAGTCCCTGAGGCAAAGTTATCCTGCTGTGGTGTTCAAAGACAAGGAATGAAGACATTGTCTTTAAGATGCTATGTTTTGACTTGGCCTTTAGAAGTAAATAGTCTGACAGAAAGAGACCGAGTCTATCTTATTTGGTGCAAAAATTTCTCTGGGAAAAGGAATTTGATAGAGGCTCTATTATGGCCTGTAATTTTTACAAGAGAGAAAAATGTGCCAAATAATAAGAAATTGTAATGTTACTATCATGTCATGAATTTCAGAAATATTGCCAGTAATCCAAGTAGGGGGTATAATTAACGTCTTCCAACTGGCCAGCTGGCTAAAATATTTCTTGGAGAAAATCAGCTCTCTGCTCCAGGAAAGTCAATAGACACATTTGGCGGGTCGTTATTCCCCTAAAACGGAGTTGTCTATGCTGCATGACTTCGCAATATTGATTCTTCCAATCCATGAGCATGGGATGTTTTCCCATTTCCTTAGGTTTTCTCCAATTTCTTTCTAAGTATATTGAAGTTTTCATGGTATATGCCTTTCACCTCTTTTTCATTTTGATTTCTAGGTACTTGATAGTTTATTTCCTTCTCTTGTCTGATTTCTATTGCTAGGATTGCTAATACTGTTTTGAATAAGAGCAAAGACAATGGACATCCTTGCCTAGTGCCTGACCTTAGTGGAAATGCTTTCAGTATTCTGACATTAAGAATAATGTTCTGGAACAAGGCGGCAGCGGGGTGTTGGGGTCACCCGATCTGCACCACCCCCTTAGGCCTGGTTAAGCAGGCCTCCTCCGGCCTGGCGGAGGCCTGCCAACCCCCATGCTGCTGAAACTCCCAGGCCCCAGAAAGGAAAGAGATCCCTCATGCTGTTGGAGGCTGGAAGTTCAGCGTCCCCACCCAGACCCGCCCTAAGGAGCCCTGTGGGGAATGGGGAAAAGCCCAGGGTACCTTCGAGCCCCCAAAGGGTCCCACCTCGGTGGCTTGCCCAGGCTTGTGACCAAGGTGGGACCCTTTGGGGGCTCGAAGGTACCCTGGGCTTTTCCCCATTCCCCACCGGGCTCCTTAGGCCTTGTTCTAGATGAGCTACTCATTTTTACTAAGTGTTCAAAACCATGCGGGGGCAATAGCCTCCA
>PVKC010051644.1:0-10385 GCA_004027635.1 Crocidura indochinensis | reverse complement strand
GAGTAACCCCTGAGCACTGCCGGGTGTGACCCCCCCCCAAAAAAAACCAAAAAAAAAAAGAAAAGAAAAGAAAAGAAAACAACCCCATTCACAATAGTACCACACAAACTCAAATATCTTGGGATCAACTTGACTAAAAATGTGAAGGACCTATACAAAGAAAACTATAAAACTCTGCTCCAGGAAATAAGAGAGGATGCGCAGAAATGGAAACACATACCCTGATCATGGATTAGCAGGATTAACATCATCAAAATGGCAATACTACCCATTATACAGATTTAATGCAATCCCTCTAAAGATCCCCACGACATTCTTCAAAGAAGTGGATCAGGCACTTCTGAAATTCATTTGGAACAATAAACACCCTAGAATAGCTAAATCAATCATTGGGAAAAAGAAAAAGGAGGAATTACTTTCCCCAACCTTAAACGTTACTACAAAGCAATAGTTATCAAAACAGCATGGTATTGGAATAAGGACAGGCCCTCAGATCAGTGGAATAGGCTTGAATACTCAGAAAGTGTTCCCCAGACATACAGTCACCTAATTTTTGATAAAGGAGCAAGAAATCCTAAATGGAGTAAAGAAAACCTCTTCAACAAGTGGTGTTGTCACAACTGGCTAGCCACTTGCGAAAAATTGATCTTAGACCCCAGCTAACATCATGTACGAAGGTAAAATCCAAATGAATTAAAGACCTTGATATCAGACCCGAAACCATAAGATATATAGAATGACACTTAGGCAAAACACTCCAGGACATTAAGACTACAGGCATATTCAAGGAGGAAAATGCACTCTCCAAACAGGTGAAAGCAGAGATTAACAGATGGGAATATATTAAACTGAGAAGCTTCTGCACCTCAAAGGAAATAGCACCCAGGATACAAGAGCCACCCACTGAGTGGGAGAAACTATTCACACAATACCCATCAGATAAGGGGCTAATCTCCAAAATATACAAGGCACTGACAGAATTTTACAAGAAAAAAAATCTAATCCCATCAAAAAATGGGGAGAAGAAATGGACAGACACTTTGACAAGGAAGAAATACAAAAATGCCAAAAGATACATGAAAAAATGCTCCATATCACTAATCATCAGGGAGATGTAAATCAAAACAACTATGAGGTACCACCTCACACCACAGAGAAAGGCACATATCACAAAGAATGAGAACATACAGTGTTGGAGGGGATGCGGAGAGAAAGGAACTCTTATCCACTGCTGGTGGGAATGCCATGTAGTTCAACCTTTATGGAAAGTGATATGGAGATTCCTCCAGAAACTGGAAATCGAGCTCCCATATGATCCAACTATATCACTCCTAGTAATATACCCTAGGAACACAAAAATAAAATACAAAAACCCTTTCCTTACACCTATATTTATTGCAGCACTATTTACCATAGCAAGACTCTGGATACAACCAAGATGCCCTTCAACAGACGAATGGCTAAAGAAAATGTGGTACATATACACAATGGAATATTATGCAGCCGTCAGGAGAGACAAAGTCATGAAATTTTCCTATACATGGATGTACATGGAATCTATCATTTTGAGTGAATAAGTCAGAGAGAGAGAGAGAAAAACGCAGAATGGTCTCACTCATCTATGGATTTTAAGAAATATGAAAGACATTCTTGCAATAATAATTTTCAGACACAAAAGAGAAAAGACCTGGAAGTTCCAGTTCACCTCATGAAGTTCACCACAAAGACTGATGAGTTCAGTTAGAGAAATAACTACATTTTGAACAGTCCTACTAATGAGAATGTATGAGGGAAATGGAGAACCTGTCTAGAGTACAGGCAGGTGTTGGGTGGGGAGGACAATGGTGATGGGAACGTTGCACTGGTGATGGGGAGTGTTCTTTACATGACTGAAACCCAAACACAATCATGTATGTAATCAAGGTGTCTAAATAAAATATTAAAAAAAGATTTTCGAAGACACACACACACAAAATAAAATGTCTCATTAACAATCCCACCACCAGTCTCAATCTCTCTCCACGGCAGTTCCCTGAGTTCAACCCACCCAGCCCCATTCTGTCATAGTAACAGGCACCCTTTTGAAGTTTTTTAGTAAAGTTCTGTCCTTCCTTAACACCACAAATAAACCTTGGCCCCTATATCCACTATTTTAAATCTGCCATTTTTTCCCTCTACTCAATTTCTTTCCTTCTACTCAGTATACTGTAGGGACAAGAGTGTTCTAGATTAGTGTAACATCAGTGTTTTATTGCTATCAACATAGATTTTTGAAATGGAGGTATAATCATGGTTTTGATATAACCATACTTTTTGGGTAGACTCTTCACAGTGCTCATTAGTGATGACTGATTATAACATATTTATTGTTACATATTTGCATTATGGAATTTTATGGTCATGTTGTGCATGAAATTCTTGATTAACTAGATTTATTCGACTTTGATTTAAAATTTTTTGTTACTGTAATTTTTGTTATTGTGAAATATTCATCTAAACAGTGTTTTCATTATTGTATTTTCAAAATTTTTTCTTTTTTTGATTTAGTTAAACAATTTTTTTCTTTGACTTTACTTATTTCTCACAGTTCCCCTTTTCTTCCTAGTTCTTAACGTTTTATTTGTAGGAATCCCATCACAATTGCAAGCATCCTGATATCGAACTGAGGAATGCATTATTAACTGTTGCAGTGCTGTGTCCTGTATCAAGTTGCAACTCGTCTTTTCTGATTCATCAAATGTCTTTGATTGGACTTTTAGGAGTTCTATACTCCTTATCTTTTTAGTATAAATATACATTAGTTAAAAATAAATTTTAGCTTTTGTATGTGTAATTTTTTTATGATTAGAGACCTTTGAAGAATATTTGATTCTACATTTTTAATTAATTATAATTAATATTTTTAATCTTATAAAATTAATGTTGCATTTCATTAAAGTTTTGCTTTTGTTACTTTGGGTCTATAGGTTGTATATTGCAGTTACATTATTATTGTTGTTGTTGTATTATTGTTATGTTACTGTTATATTGCTGTGTATTGTTATTGTTTATAATATTATTTATTACTAATATTGTTGTTTACTAAAAAAGGGAATTGTGTAATTTTGCCTGTAGCCCCACCTGGATTTTCCAGGTAGGGGCGATTAAGGAAGCAAAATAAAAAGCTTGAGAGGGAGGCTAGAAGGGCTTTTTTCCAGGACTCTCAGGTGGATTGAAAGGCAGATAGAACTGTGGAGATACTGGAAAAATTTCATTTGGCCAAACCTTTGGTCCCCTAGATTCTCCTACTGGACTGGTTTATTTGTGGGGGATTTGTTGCTGGGGTCTCCTCTAAGAGGAGGACAGAGGAATTTAACACCACCAGCAAAGGGTTCACCCTCCCCCCAAAATTCTTCTTCTGTCTTATTTTATTTAACATAGTATCTTCCAGTTCCATCCATGTTGCAGTGAATTGCAAGATTGTATCACTCCTTAGAGCTAGGTAGTATGCCATTGAATATATGTACTACATATTAGTGATATCATTCTGTTTTATCATCCTTCTGACTTACTTCATTGAACATAATATCTTCCAGTTCCATCCATGTTGCATCTGATTGCATTATTCCTTAGTGTTGTATAGAATTCCATGCTGATTATATGATACACTCATCTGTTGTTGGACATCTAGGTTGATTCTGAATCTTAGCTATTGTACTGAGTGCTGTGATGAATAGTGGTGTACATACATCCTTTTGAATGAATGCTTTTCTGTCCTGGGGCTAAATACCCAACAGTGAAATTGCTAATTCAATTCTGAGTTTATTTAGTATCCTCCAAACTGTTTCCATAGGGGTTGAATCAGATAACACTCTCACCAACAGTGGATGAGAGTGCCTTTCCACCACATCTCCACCAACAGATTATTCTTAGTAATTTTAATATGTAATTTAATAGTAATTTTAATTCTCCCTGGTGTAAGATCATATTTTACTATCATATTGAATTGGATTTTCCTAATGATAAATGATGATGAGCATGTTTTTATGTACCTGTTGGCGATTTGTTGCTCTTCTCAGAGAGGTGTCTGTTCATTTCCTTTTCCCTTTTAATTGGGTTTTGGGAGGTTAATCTTTGTGAGTACTTTGTATAGCCTAGATATACAACCTTTTATCTGATGTGTTGAGTGAAAATATTTTCTTCATTCTGCTAGCTGTCCTTTACTTTTAGCACATCTTTGTTTTCTTTTACACAAGCTTTTTAGTTTGATAGTCCCATTTGTTCAGATTTTATTCTGTAGCCTTTGCCATTTGCATTATATTGTAGAAGATTCCTTTAAAGTCTAGGTCTTAGAGCATTCTGCCTATATTTTTAATGTAATTTATTAATTCAGGTCTGATAGCAAAGTTTTTTTTATTCAGTTTGAATCCATGTGAGACATGGATCCGGTTTTAATTTCTTACACATAGTAATCCAATTATCTCAATACCACTTGTGAAAAGGCTGTTTTTATTCCATTTTATGTTCTTGGTTCCTTTGACAAAAATTAATTGACCTCTTGGGGATTTTTCAGTGGATATTTTATTCTGACCCATTAGTCAAATAATATCTGTCTTTCTCCTAACGGCATGCTGTTTTGATCACTACAACTTTGTAGAACAGCTTCAAGTTAGGTAATAAGATACCTCCCAGTTTCTTGTTTTTCAGTATGACTTTCTGATTCCACATAAACTTTATAATTGACTGTTACAATTCCTTGAAAAATGTTATCTAATTTTAGTTAGGAATTGCATTGAATGTATATGGCAGTTTAGATAAGATGATTATTCTGATAAAATGATTCTTCTAATTCATGAGCATGAAATGTTTTGCCATTTTCTTAGATCTTTAATTTCTTTTTTTAAAGTTTTTGTAGTATATGTCCTTCACCTTTTTTTTAAGTTGATTACTTTCTCCTCTGAGATCTTTATTTTTTTAATAAGGAATGCAGCTGCCTTTTGTATATTGACTTCATAGCTAGCCTTTCTGTTGTATTGATTTATTATTTCTAGGAGTACTTTAGTGGAATCTTGAGGGTCTTCGATATATATCATCATGTCATCCATAAATATAGTTTGGCTTTCTCTTTACCAATTTGAATCCCTTTGATTTCCTTTCTTACCTGATTGCTGATGCTAGGACTTTTAATACTATGCTGAATAAGAGTGGAGATAATGGACATTAATTGCCTTCTGCCTGATCTCAGTGGCAATGCTTTCAGTTTTCAACATTAACAATAATATTGGCTATGGTATTTTATAGATATGTTATTATCTCAAGAAAGGTTCCTTCAATACCTATTTTTGAGGGCTTTAATAATGTCTGAGTTTTGGATCTCATCAAAACCTTTTTTTTGCATAGATTAATATGATCATATGACTTTAATCTTTCCTTTTACTGATGTGGTATAGGATGTTAATTGATTTGTGTATATTGAACCATCCTTGCATTCATGGGATGAAACCTACTTGATAATGATAATGATAAATATTTTTGATGTGTTTATAGATTCAGTTTGTCAAAAAGTAGTCTGAAGAGGGTTTCTATGTATATTATCATGTCATATACAAGATAATATTTATTTAACTGTTAGTGTAAACGAATATTTGATTATTTTCTAAAACAGAAAGTGCCAGAGGCTCAGAAAAGTTATTTTATGAATCATATAGAACACCTAAGAAAGAATTTTATACTGGTTCTTGGCAGTATAACCCAGTATATAAACAGACAGAGGACATATTTATTAATTTTATGGGGTTAACATTACCTTATAACAAAACCAAACCCAATAAAACAGCCAAAACCAATATATTTTATTTAAAAATATTTAATTACTGTGATTCAAGAAGTTATTTATAGTGGTGTTTTAGAATATAACATTCTAACACTGATCCCTCTACTAGTGTCAATTTCTTTTCATCCATACCCTCACCCATACCCGGAGAGCCATCTTCACAGCCATCTTTTCAAGCTGAGTTGTTAGTTTGGGTCTCATGATTTCAGTGTTGTTGACTCAATGACTTGGATATTTAGCTCTGTCATTCCTTACCACCACTGTTTTTATCCCCCAGGACTCCTTCTCTTTCTTCTCTCCTCTTTATTTCTATCCTTCTTTTCCTTATACTCTGAGGTCAAGGGTGATTCTAGGCATCCTCCTTTAAATAATTGTGTTCACTTATCAAGTTATTATAAATACCACATATAAGTGGAATCCTGCTTACCCTTTTTTCTTGCTTAAAATAACATATTATTATATTCATGTTTCAGTAAATTGCATCATTCCTTATACCTTTGTAGTTCTCCATTGTGTGTTTATGCCACATATTCATGATACACTTATCTGATGTTGGACATCATGGCTGATTTAAAATCTTAGATATTTTACTATGTGCTGCAGTGGATAGTGGTATGCATATATCCTTTTGAATGAACATGTTCTGTCCTGAGGATAATTACTGAAAACTGGGATTGCTGGATTATATGACAGTTAAATTCTGTATTTACTGTCAACACTCCATACTGTTTTTCATAAGGATTGGATCAGATGACATTCTTACCAGCCATAGATGAGTCCTTTTCATCACATCCCCAAAAAATAGATATTTGTGTTTTTTATATGTGCCATTCTCACTGGTGTAAGATACTATATAATTGCCATCTTGATTTGAATTTTTTTTTTTTTTGGTTTTTGGGTCACACCCGACAGCGCTCAGGGGTTACTCCTGGCCCTATGCTCAGAAATCGCTCCTGGCAGGATTGGGGGAATCATATGGAATGCCAGGATTTGAACTTCCATCCTTCTGCATGCAAGGCAAATGCCTTACCTCCATGCTATCTCTCTGGCCCCAATTTGAATTTTTATAAGAATAAGTGATGATGAAAAAAAAATTTCATGCTCCTATTGACCATCCATTGGTATTCTTTGGTTTTTAGATTTATACTTTTATCTTTATTTTCTAATGAATGTATAATACATATTTACAAGATGTATACATCTCAGGAAATCTAATGGATTACTTCAGGGTGTTAACACCCAGTGGTGTTTGGAAGATCATGTAGTTGTGTAGTATATATACCAAGGAGGAATACAACCCAGGCTTTCAGCATGAAGAGCTTTTGGTTCATCTTGTTGAGATTTAATATTCCCTTATAAGAAGCATGTAGTTCTCTTATACATAGTCTGTACTAAAATCATCAGCATCATCTTCTTTAGTTACTTCATCTGAAACAAAAGGCTGTGTAGACTGTCCATCTGCTGGCGACATCTCAGACTTTATCTTCCAGACTTCTTCTGCAGGGCATATGTCTAAACATGTTTCAGGCAAAATACTTGTAACAGCTTCTGCAGCACTCTACAGATCATTCTCATTATCTTCACAGTCCTTCCATTGCATCTGCTTCCTCTTTTTTTTTTTTGGCAATTCTTCAGATATATCATTTTCCTCAATTATTTAATTTGTCAGACTTGAAGACTGGAAAAGGATGCTACTATCTAACTGAGGGCCTTTAAGGACTTGTATGCTGCATGCATTGTTCTTCAGTTGGTCTCTAGATTAAAGCCCAACTTCATATCTGAAGTCTACAGACCTCTTGTTGAAATGTTGAGAAGGGGTCCAGGAGACAGGAAGTTGCAATAGTAACTTCAGGTGGCACTGGTCCATTTTGACCACAGAAATTTGGCAGCACTATCTACATTTGGGCTTCCACCTTTCTAGTGCAGTCCTCTTCTTTGAGCAAGAAAAGCAAAAAATTCCAGAGAATCCTTAAAGTCTGGGAGAGTATATTTCAGCACTAGCTTCTGAGCATCAATTTGGGTCAGGATGGCAGTGGCAGCCTCCAGTGGCTTTAATTCTTCAATACTTGCTGGACTTCTCAGATCAAGCACAGTGGCAGAGTTAAGTGGAGACACAATGAAGCTTTACTACCTATCATTGTGATGTGTTTGTCCAGGGGAAACAACCTGCATGTTCCTTGTAAGCCCCATGGATACATCAACCAGACATATTTGCTCCAGCTTTAAGCTATTGACTCAAAATTCCCCCAAATTTGGGAAACCAACAACTCCAACCTTAATGGGTTTGGCATGAGCATCCTGAAAAACTTGCAAGAAGCTTCCAAAGAGCTTCTTTACTAACACATGCTTCACTTTTGAATGCAGCTTTCTTTCTCACCTTGACTGTCTTCCCTTTTTTCTTCAGATATGTTGAGGCTTGGAACACCACTATTGGCAATTCCTTTTTCAGATATGTCAGCCAGTTCTCCAAATTCTTCTTTGGTACTAAGTCTGACTTATTTAATACAAGCACCAGCTTTTTCCATCCACCCTGGACAATGGCTTCTTCTACCTGCGGACATCTGCAACCAATAGGATCTCAGGCATCCAGCATCTCTAGCACAAGTTGCGAGGCTTCAGTCACCTGTTTAAATTCTTCCAGCCTCTATTTCCTCAGTTCAGCTTCCTGGAGAAGAGCTTACTTGAAGGGAGTGCTAGTTGGAACACCAGGGCCTTTTCTTGATTTTTATGACCTTTTTTTAGCCTCCTTTCTCAATTTTCTATGGTCCTATTGGACATTTTTCTGGATTTTAAACCATTTATGGCATGTCATGCGCTTACTTGCTTTCTTTAACTTCAGTTGTTTCATCTCTGCTCCTGGAATAGCGAGCTTAGCCATGTGTTCTCCAACACACCCTCATTGGTGCAATGTGGGAACTGAGATAAGTATGAGCCACCATCCATTGGTATTCTTTAGAGAATGCATGATGCATAAGACCTACTAGAGGCTCCAAGCATATTAGCTGTCCAACCCCAAGGTCTTTCTTTATGGTCCCAGGAAAAGTTCTACTCAGTCACAGTTGTCATAGTCAGTCTTCTATAGTTAGTGATCTTGATTTTTGCACAAATCTTAGGACAAAGCTGGGGTCTCATGGAGTGTCTTCTGATTTCATCTTACCATTAAGTGATGATGTAGAACAACCTACCCTTAGATCAAGACGTTGCTGTATCCTCATCGTCAGAGTGTCATATGAATCTACCCTGGAGCAAGTTGTTCCAGAGCAACATTAGGGCCTCCCCCGGGGGAGTTTGATTCCTGGTGCTGATGCAAAAAACGGTGCCAGTTCTAAGATTGGGATCTGAGATTCTGTCAATGTCCAATCTAAAATACATTTAATAGAGGTTTGTTAAAATATATAAAGAACTCCTCAAACTTAACAATGAGAGAACAATCTGATTTAAAATATACTTTACTGAAGAAGACACATAGTCAAATAATCATAATAGGAGTCATATATCAACAAAAATGCTCAAAATTCAGAACACAGATAAAGAAAACACTGCCAGTGCAGAATATCATGCCTCCTTGAAAAATAGCTTGATAGTGTCTCACAAAAGTAAACATACTTCTGTCATAAGGGTATATCAGTCATGATTCTTGATACTTACCCAAAGTAGTTGAAAACATACACAAAAACCTGCACACAGATGTTCACAGTAGCTTTATTCATAATTGTTCAGACTTGGAAGCAACCACATGCCCTTCAGTCAATTAGTAGATTAATTGGTACAACTAAAAAAGGGACTATTAGGGGCCCAGGAGATAGCATGGAGGTAAGGCATTCGCCTTTCATGCAAAAGGTCATCGGTTCGAATCCCGGTGCCCCATATGGTCCCCCGTGTCTGCCAGGAGCAATTTCTGAGCATGGAGCCAAGAGTAACCCCTGAGCGCTGCCGGGTGTGACCCCCCCAAATCCACTAAAAAGGGGGCTATTATTCAGCACTAACATAAATGAGCTATCAAGCCATAAGATGGAGGAACCTGTGGCCAGAGAGCTAGTGAAGAAGTTGAGATTAAAACCAAACATGCGGTGGATAAGACAGACTCTGCTGAGCCCCCTGAAGCTCGGCAGACTTTTGGGGGCTTCCCCCAGCTTGCCTCAACTTGGGAACTTTGCTATTCTTTGACCTTCGTCCCCTGACGGCTTGCCTCGGCTGAGGTGAGTGCTTCAGGGTCGTAGTTGCGGATAAAGCTGACTCTGTTGGGCTCCTTAATCCCACCTAAAAGTGGTCGAAGCAGTGGAGGCGCTTCGCTTCGCGGCCGCGCACTCCAACTGCCCAATGAATACCACCACAACACGTAGAAAAACCCACTGCACAAGCGTGACAACGGGAAAACTACGCAGAGCAACATCACCCATAGAGAATGAAGATGGAAACTCTGATGACCTGACAATGACCAACAACCTAAGCAGTCTTTCAGAAATGGAGTTTAGAGAAGAAATAGTGAGGATGCTCACAGAGCTCAAAGAAAGTATGGATCAGAACACTAATAAAAATCAAGAGATTATAAAGATAGAAATCAGAAAACTCC
>PVKC010051643.1:0-10392 GCA_004027635.1 Crocidura indochinensis | reverse complement strand
GCATAGCCAGGAGTAACCCCTGAGCGTCACTGGGTATGGCCCAAAACCAAAAAAAAAAAAAAAAAAAAAAAACCCCAATAGATGAGTGAGACTATTTTGCATCTCTCTCTCTCCCTCTGACTTATGTCACTCAGCATGGTAGATTCCATGTACATCCATGTATAGGAAAACTTCATGACTTCATCTCTCCTGAGGCCTGCATAATATCCCATGGTGTATACGTACCACAGTTTCTTTCTTTTTTTTTGGGGGGGGGGGTTTGGGTCACACCCGGCAGTGCTTGGTGATCACTCCTGGCTCCATACTCAGAAATTGCTCCTGGCAGTCATGGGGACCATATGGGGCACCAGGATTCGAACCGATGACCTTTTGCATGAAAGGCAAACGCCTTACCTCCATGCTATCTCCTGGGCCCCTAAATATTTTCCTTTCTTTCTTTTTTTTTTTTTTTTTTTGGTTTTTGGGCCACACCCAGTGACGCTCAGGGGTTACTACTCCTGGCTATCCTGGCTATTCGCTCAGAAGTCGCCCCTGGCCTGGGGGACCATATGGGGCACCGGGGATCGAATTGCGGTCCATCCAAGGCTAGCGCAGTAAGGCAGGCACCTTACCTCCAGCGCCACCGCCCGGCCCCTAGCCATAATGTTTTTTTTTGTTTGTTTGTTTGTTTGTTTTTGGTTTGGGGGTCACACCCGGCAGTGCTCAGGGGTTACTCCTGGCTCCATGCTCAGAAATTGCTCCTGGCAGGCACGGGGGACCATATAGGGCACCGGGATTCGAACTGATGATCTTTTGCATGAAAGGCAAACGCCTTACCTCCATGCTATCTCCCGGGTCCATCTGTGAAGTTTTTAAGCTGTCATTTATCCATGAAGCTATGTATTTTTCCTTCATACCTGAACGTGAGTCGGGTTGGTGCAGTATTCTCGGTGAGGCATTCATTTCATTCAGTCTTGTCACAGTATCCCACCACTGTCTTCTGGCCTTGAGAGTTTTTTGTGACATCTGCTGTGAGTCTTAGGGATGCTCCTATCTATAACTATTGATATGATCATTTGATTTTCATTTTTCTTGTTGCTGATGTTGTGTATTATGTTGATAGATTTATGGATATTAAACCATCCTTGTATTCTTGGATGAAACCTACTTGATTGTAATGAATGATCTTCTTGATGAGGCATTGGATCTTATTTTCCAAGATTTTGTTGAAGATCTTTGCATCTATGTGCATCCGAGATATTGGTCTGTAATTTTGTTTTCTTGGCAATATCTCTGTCTGGTTTTGGTATCAAGGAGATGCTGGTTTCATAAAAGCTATTTGGAAGTGTTTCTGTTTTTTCAATTTTATGAAAGAGCCTGGCCAGTATTGGTAGTAGTTCCTCTTGAAAGGATTGAAAGAATTAATTAGTAAATCCATCTGGGCCTGGGCTTTTGAGCAGACATTTTAATTTGCTCAATAGTATTGGAGGTGTTTAAATATGCTACTGCCTCCTTATTCAACCGTGGAAGATTATAAGAGTCCAAGAATTTATCCATTTCTTCTAGGTTCTCATGTTTAGTGGCATAGAGTTTCTCGAAGTAGTCTCTGATTACCCTTTGAATCTCTGCAATATCTGTAGTGATCTCCCCTTTTCATTTCTAATAAGGTTATCAATTTCTCTCTTTCTTGGTGAACTTTGCCAATGGTCTTATTTTTTCAAAGAACCAACTTCTGCATTCGCTGATCTTTCGGATTGTTTTTTTGGAGGTGGTGGAGGGTCAAATTCACCCTGGTCCAGGCGGGCCCAACCTCCTCAGAGTCTGAGTTTCTTTCAGGGAGGCAGTTCTCAGGCAGGAATGCCCAGCTACCCCTCAAAGGAAGCTGCGGTGCAGGGTCGCACTCACCCTGTTCTGGGTGGATTCAAACACCTCAGACTCTGAGCTTCTTACACGGAGGCAGTTCCCAGGCGGGATGACCCCTCAATGGAGGACTATTTACACTTTAAAAATCTTTTCAGCATTCCTCACATTTAAAAATAACTTTATTTATATATATATTTATTTATATATTTACTGTGTTTTGTCATATGAAAACAACATAGGAATAACGGTTTCTTTGAAAAAAAATTTTTGATGAACCATGGTAACAATACTGTTGATGACAGAGTTTTATGTTTTCATTGTTCTAATACCACACCCTCTACCAGGGTGTATGCTTCCTCCACTAGTATCCTATGGATCCCTCCATTCCAAATGTTTCCCATAGGAGCTCGGTTCTGTAGACCAACTCTCCAGTTCTGGTGCCTGGCCATTTGTCATTTCTTACTCTTTTTCTTAATATCCCATATATAAAAAGAGATCATATTTTTATCTGTCTCTCCCGACTGTCTTTAGTCAGCAAGATATCCTCTATTTCTATCCAAAGATGGGACAGTGAGTGTATTTTTTTCTTAGATGACTGTTTAATGCTATACCCCGCAGTGCTAATTTGTTATAGCACTAATTGTCTCTAAAATATATAAAAGGGAAGTGTGTGTTAAAGTATTAATTACAGAAAATAATGCATAATATATATTATGTAAAATATCCATCTGGTGAAACTTAATGGATCTTGGAAGCAGCCATATTATAAGCTTCAAAGGGAACTAAATATATAACTTTGGAGCAGAAGTGCTGATCAGGGGTTACTCCTGGCTCTCTGCTCAGAAATAAATCTTGGTAGGCTCAGGGGACCATATGAGATGCTGGGGATTGAACCTGGATCAGCTGCATGCAAAGCAAACTCCTTACTCACTGTGCTATTGCTTTGGCCCTGATAATATGGCCTTTGTGTGGTGTGGGTTTAACTGTCAGGGCTTCTGGAAGTATGAGAACGTGGGCAGAGGTTACTCATACTCATTCTAAAAAATTCTTGGAGTTCTCATCCTAAATATTGATGTATCTAGAGGTTTGGTCAGATTGGTGTCTCTGCAGATAGCTGTAGATGAATAGTGAAGCTGAGTAATTGACAAAGTTATAATTATGATCAGTACAGCAACCCAAACTTTGGCAGAACAGCTCACCCACTTTGGTCCACCTTTTCCGCATGAGATTGCCAGCTTTCAGTTGCATGACTGGTTAACATATACTTTTTCATGGCTTAGTTTATGTCTCTTTCAAGAACAGTGAGTCTATGGAGCTGGCCACATGCAAACAAGGCAACTGCAAAGAAACAATAACATTTTTACTAAAAAGCTAATGGTAGTCAAAAAGGTTGAAAAATGTTTGTTGTAGAAAACTCAAGTTGTTTACTTAAGCCACAAATTATATCGAGAATCGAATTTGCTTACTTGGGCTGTGTACGAGCTCCCCAGTCTGATGTTAATTAACTCACTACTCTAATAAATGAAATCCCCAGTTTTATGTTAATTGATTTTCCACTAGATATACTGTGTGTTCTTTTGCTAGTCAGAAGCAGCCATTTCTAATCTAGTTTTCTCCCTGTAGACCAGTTTGAAATAATGGGTGCCTTTTGTGAATTTTTTTCAGTGCCGGGGAGAGAACCTAAGTCTGTGCACGCAAGGTCAAGGCATGTACTTTACTATGGAGCTGCATTCTAGGTCCTTTTTATGAATGTTGACCAAACAATTTTATTCATTTACAGTATAGTTTCAGCCAATGAGAACTAACTCTTCTAAGTTTTCCTTTTCTCTGCATGTTGGCTTTTATTTATTTATTTTTAGAACTTTAAACCATACTTCCTTTTCATTTATTCCAAATTTATTTTTTATTTTGAATCATTGTGACTTACAGTTTTACAATGCTGTTAATGATGGGGGCTGCATGCAGTCCATATTTAAACACCAGCCTACCTCTATAGTGTTCATTTCTCTTCACCTGCTATTCAGGGTTTCTCCCTCACCCATTCCAACCCACTTAATCCTCCCATCCCACTTCCACAGTGTCACTACTCTGGTAAATTCTATCCACAACACTTTATTTTTTTTTTTCGTGCCACACACTTTTGATGCTCAGGGGTTACTCCTGGCTGAGCACTCAGGAATTGCCCCTGACTTGGGGGGACCATATGGGATGCCGGGGGATAGAACCGCGGTCCTTCCTTGGCTAGCACTTGCAAGACAGACATCTTACCTCTAGCGCCACCTCGCAGGCCCCCACAACTTTTATTTAAAAATATTTTGCAAACTTTTATTTAAAAACTTTATAAAAATAAATTCTTTAAACATATCACTATGAATTGAAGTTACAAAGCTCTTCATGATTTTCAGTCATACAATGTACAACACCAGCATTTGATCCCTTAATTTGATCCACTTAATCCCCTTCATTTGTGTACATTTACCACCACCAATGTCCCCGTTTCCTTCCCACCCTGCCTTTTCATCTGCCTGCCTCTGGGGCAAACATTTTTCTTCTCTCTCTTTCTCTCTGCCTTTTATCTTTTAGACAGAGTGATTTGCAATATTGTTATTGAAGGGGGATCATGCATATCACTTTATCTCTTTTCAACACCAAATTCTTTCTAAAGTGATAATTTACAAGTATCATAATCATAGTGGCCCCTTCTCTCCCCTAATTGCACTCCCCCCTACTATTTGTCACAAGATTCTTACTTGGTCTTCATCTCTAGTGCCTTTGAACATTAATATTATACTGTATTTTTATATCCTAAAACTGAATAAATCATTCTATGTCTATGCCTTCCTTTGACTCATCTTACTCAGCAAAATACTCTCAATATTATACATAATCATCCATGTATAAGCAAATTGTATGACTTCATTTTTTCTAACAGTAGCACAGTATTCCATTTCATAGATGTACCACAGTTTTTTATTCATTCCTCTGTTCTTGGGTAATTGAGTTGTTTCCAGAATCTGGCTATTGTAAATAGTGCTATAATGAACATAGGAGTGGAGAGAACTTTTCTGCATTGTGTTTTTGAGCCCATAAGGTATATTTCTATGAGTTAAAAGCACACTTCAATAAACAAGTTAGCATCAATGGACAACAAAATAAGATAATTTATATATTTTCAGCCAAATGTCACTCTATCTTAAACTGAATTTATTTTGTAGTGTATAGTTTTTTTTTTTACTGTGATCTCTATTTATGTCAATTAGTATTCTGATGAATTGTTCTGACCCCAAAAAGTGGTTCAAAGCATATGAGTAAGTCAGCTATAGTATTGGTTCACCATAATCCAAAAGTGCACCTCTTGGCCAATGCTGAGTTTCATGAGTGTATAGAATTTGTTTTGGTACATGAGTGGAGGGAGTGAGGCTTAGTGAACAGTGATAAATTCCATTGCACATGATGAATGACATAAAACTATTGGATAACTAGCAATAAATAGGAGCAATTGAATATTTTATTGGACCATCATTAAGTACATCAATGTTTAAGATAATGTGTTTTTGACTTGTTGATCCCTTGATCATTAAAAAATATCCCTGTTTGGATAGCATTTGATTAAAAGGAAGTCAAAAGAAACTGATCAACTTGAAGGGAACCTGCATAGACTCAGAGGACTTGAAGGGAACATTTTGTAAATGCCAGCAGACAATCCTGGTGGTGCCCAGCTGGTGCCACTACAATCACTGTGAGCTCTGAAGAGTTCGTGTAACAAATTTTAGGAATATATTCCTTATCCTCTACCTACCTCCACTAGTCAAAAGGACACTTACATTATTGTGCATGGTGAAAACTAGTAAAAGGGAGGAAACTCCTTTCTATATTTTTAAATTTTTATTTATTTATTTATTTATTTTGCTTTTGGGGCCACACCCAGTGATGTTTAGGGGTTACTCCTGGTTATGCACTCAGAAATCCCTCCTTGCTTGGGGGACCATATGGGATGCCAGGGTATCAAACCACAGTTCATTCTAGGCTAACATGGGCAATGTAGATGCTTTATCACTTACACTCCACTCTTGCCCCATATATTTTTGAGGTCCATCTTGTTAGGGTAATTTCTTTAGCCACTAGAGAAAAAAATCAATCCATATATCTGCATATAGATAAGTATGAGCATGGTAAACTTCAAATCACAGCAGAGAGCGGACTATAATTTTCTCAAACAGAAAAGAATTAATTCTAACTTTAGGTTTCCTTTGGATGGTATTAATTTAAACATAGACATGTGAGCATTTACCTTCCTTCCTTCGTTCCTGGAGGTGAGTCTCTTTGGTAGATGGATTAAGGGGTAAAACTCAGGTGTAGGCTGAAGCAAGCATATGAACCTGTATCATATAACTCCCAGCCTACCCCTCTCCACCAAGTGTCTTGGAATGCTTTATCCTGTTTGGTTGCTGGTTATTGGTCTGAGCATGTAATGATGGGGCTTTTCTCAAACTGGCTCTCAGATTTTGAGCTCCGGTTTCTCAGCTAGTTAGGTCCATTTTGGTGGAACATCAAGAAATGTTGCCCCGGAGATAGCATGGAAGTAAGGCGTTTGCCTTTCATGCAAAAGGTCATCGGTTCATATCCCGGTGCCCCATATGGTCCCCCGTGTCTGCCAGGAGCAATTTCTGAGCATGGAGCCAGGAGTAATGCCTGAGCACTGCCGGGTGTGACCCCCCCCCCCAAAAAAAAAAGAAATGTTTATTCTTCACATTCCTTAGAGCTATGCAAGAGGAAATAAATGATTATGTCTCAGGTTTTTTTTTTTCCCAGGGAACTTCTTAATTCTTTTGCCACAATGGCCTTTGGGAGCTCCAGCACAGTTTACAGCTTCTTGTACTTCTTCTCTGAAGAAAGTCCGAGGTGATCTCTACAAGCCTTGACTTCTTTCATCTTCTCTAGAAATGGGAGTGGCTGGGCTTTGGAACATTTTATGAGGAACTAGCTTAGAGCCTCAAGTAATTCAGAGGATCTTCACTGAATCTGCAGAATGAATGAGAATAAATTTTACTGGCCTCAAATAATCTTATTATATTACAGCATATAGTTCTAGAACTATGAATTTGGCATAAAAATGCAAAAAAGACATGCTTCTCAACCTTTTAAAAACTAAGACTTGGCTTTTTCCTCAAGACTATTATTTCTGTTAGGAATAAAAAGAATCTGCACCAATACTCAAAAGTCAGGAATTATGTCTATGTTCTCTGTGGACTGTTTCTTCAAGGCAGGGTGTGCCTTAAACTGCTACCTACATTCTAATTGCTGCCTATAAAGTTGAAAGGTCAGAATGTAATAGGAAGTGTCAGAACCAGAGTTGACATCACTGCTGACATAGGGCACCATTGTGAATGTCTATTTGTTGCAAAATACTCATGGGGTCAATATTTGCTTTTGTACATTTTATTGTTGGTTGTTTAATTATATATTTTGTAGATAGTTTTCAAGTCACTGCTCAGGGACTGAACTCATTCTTTAAAAACATTTGTTTAAAGTTATTTTGCATCATAATTTGTTTCAAATGGAATTGTTTTTCTTGTTTTGATTGCTGTTACAAAGATGACTTCATAGATGACTGTTTGCTATTACAAATATGACTTCCTCCTCCAGGCCTTTTCCTGAAGAGGAGTTAATTATTTAATTATATTATTATTATTATTTTACTTAAAATTAGTTTGTTTTGTGATTTTGGGACCACACCTAATATGCTCAGGGTTTACTCCTGTTTCTGTGCTCAGGGTTCACTTTTGGCAAAGCTCTTGGATCATATGCTGTGTGAGAGATCAAGCCCAGAATGGATATAAGCAAGGGAAGCATCTTACTGTACTGTCACTCTGACCCCTGTTATCTTGTTTGAGTTGTTTTTCTGTTATTTAGAGGGGGAACACCTGTGTGCCTGTGTGTATCCTGTGTGTACTTGTGGCTCTGAGCTCAGAAATTATTTCTGGTGGGCTCATTTATGGCTCAGGAGACCATATGGGCTTCTGGGGATCAAACACAGATCAGTCATATCTAAGGCAAGCATCCTACCTGTTGTATTATCACACAGCATATGGTCCCTGGAGCATTGCCAGTTATTACCAAGTATTTGTGTTGCTCTCACACTTTGGAAGACCAAACTCTGGTCAGAGATGTTTGCATGCTTGCATAGCTTTACCTGTGTACATGCTTGACTGTGCACCAGAGTGCATTCCTCATTTGTGGCATCCAGGGTCTTTTTTTTGGGGGGAAGGGGGGTCACACCCGGCAGTGCTCAGGGGTTACTCCTGGCTCCATGCTCAGAAATTGCTCCTGGCAGGCACAGGGGACCATATGGGGCACCGGGAGTCGAACCGATGACCTTTTGCATGAAAGGCAAATGCCTTACCTCCATGCTATCTCCCAGGCCCCAGCCTCTAGGGTCTTAAAGAGAGCAGAACTACCAGGACCACACTGAGTGCCATGAAAAGTTCTGGGGATTTAACTCTTGGTCTCAAGCATATAAAGTAATTGATTTTCACCACTGAGCTACCCTGTGGGCCCCTAAAAGAGATTTAAATCTATAGTGTGACTTGCACTGAAGGCTATTTCTTAGTTTCTGTTGCCTTTTGGGGTATAGAAGGAGATGAGGGATAATGGTAGAGGGTTTTGAGCTGGAACGTGTCAGGCATGAAACTGATCAATAACAGTGTTGTATATGATGGTACCCTAAAAGAAGTGCCTGCCATTGAGATAGGCAAGGTTGGGGGTGGGGAAGGGGTGGGAAAGAAACTGGGGACAATGGTAGGCAAGCTGACACTGGTGGTGAGATTGGTGTTAGAACATTGTATACCTGAGCTTTGCAAATCATGTGCCTGAAAAAACAGAACAAAACAAAACAACCCCACATTGCATTTGTTACAATATTGTTGGAACTGGTGGGCATTGTGTTAAGTGAGATAAATAAGATAGAGAGGGTGCTATCCAGGAACTACTTTTGGTTCTGTTCCTAGGAGTGACCCCCTAGCAGTTATTAGGGAACAAGGGTTGGCAGAATGCAAAGCCAAGCACTGTAACTCCTACACTGTCTCTCTGGCTACCAATATTTCAACATTGGCCCCCAACGTTTCAATTCTTAAACAGTTCTATAGCTAGTAACAAATTATTTGGTAGATTTCAATGTTTATTAAAGAAACACTAGGTCTGAGTCCCTGTGCTAAGCCTCTTCTCATTTCTCTTATTCATGCTCAACAACATGTGTACCAACTTGAACTTTCTATCTCCCAAGACCTTTTCTGAGCTGCTCCTCTCATTAGTGAGTTCCTGCTAGCTCATGGGGTATATGTTTTCTACTTTGCATTTTGTACTATTCTCTTGCACATATCTGGGTTTGAATCATTTACCTGGAAATGGAGGCAACTCATGCTGCCCACAAAGACAGGAAGAGAAGGAGGTCCTGGAGGACCTCACAGGACAACAGGTCAGGTGTGAGTCAAATTCTCAGCAGCAGTTGAATTTTAAGCCGTTCAACATACAAAAAAGCTTGATGAACAGTCAGGTCTTGAGCTGGATGTAAGTCTGCCTAGTGGGGGAAAATTCACTTCCTGTTGGCCACTCTCTTAATGAGTGGAAACTCCCAGAAGATCTTTTTAAGAATCAATCCTGTGGCAGAGCAGGGCAAGATTAAATTTGCTGCAGCTGTTTATCAACCACAGGCAATGAAAGGGAAGAAAGATGGTTTATAGAAGAGGAGATGAAATCAGGACTGTGGCATAACTCCTTTCCTTCTCTCTGACCTTTCCTACTAAAAGAAAAACCAGTTACTGTAATTACCTAAAGTAGCTGAACTTTAATTCACTTAGGGACCCTGATAGGAGAAAAAGAAATGCAGATAAATAGTTCAACCTAAGATTGGATCCTCATCTGAACCTGCTGACAAAGAGATTCTGTTTCCAGGCTTACACACCCACACCCACACCCACCCACACACACCCCCCCACACACACACATACACACACACCTACACCAAACCATAAAAAAGACCTCTCCCCCAAAAAAACAACAAAAGAGAAACCCTGTTCCACCTATTTTTCAGTAAATTACCTTTCACATCTTTCACTTTTTTTTTTTTTGGTTTTTGGGCCACACCCGGTGACGCTCAGGGGTTACTCCTGGCTATGTGCTCAGAAGTCGCTCCTGGCTTGGGGGACGATGTGGGAAACCGGGGGATCGAACCGCGGTTCGTCCTAGGCTAGTGCAGGCAAGGCAGGCACCTTACCTCCAGCACCACCGCCAGGCCCCCTTCACACCTTTCACTTTCTAATAATGACTGTGCAAATCATTCTTCCAGTCTTTATTGCCCACTATCTTCCATTTCTTCCAAAAGTTTTTCTATCATGACCTAAGCTGGTTCTTGCTCTTACACAGTAGGTTAGTATGTTTGAAAGTTCTCTGCAGCAAGTGCTCCAGGAGATGGACAGCAAACACAGACCCTGTGACTTGCAACCTACTGGTATATGGTCTGCTCTGGCTGCCTAAGTAAAGGATCACAGAACT
>PVKC010051642.1:0-10378 GCA_004027635.1 Crocidura indochinensis | reverse complement strand
AACAGTTCTTTTTTAGTATGTGCATCTTAAGTTAGAAGTTCATGAAATTTTATATTGAAGCACCTAAGTTGGCTTCAGATGGCTTTAATCAGCTTCTTTTGCGACTTCCCATCCAGGGAAATTGGAAAGTATTTTTATAGTTCAACAAAAACTTACTTTATAAAGGAATATCATAAAGTTGAAAGTCACTTCTAATATCGCAAAATATGATGCCTACAGTGGAGCTGAACAAAATTGTATTTATTCTTTATCAGTCCTAGTTATCTTGCATCACCCTCTTATTAATATGATTCAGACAGTGTTTAGCTTTCCGGTGCCAAAGTGAAAACCCTCAGTGATTTAAAAATGATTTTCTCTAATCAGGCCGCATCTCATTAGTTCTGATTTCTTTCTTCTCAATTCTGATGTTTGCGGATTTTTTTCTGTGGGAATATTTTTTTAAAACATTTCCTTACACGTCCATGTCACCATTTCCTTCAGAATCATCTGTCTTCATCTTCCTTTGGAAAAGTTGCAAGGAGACTGGATTATAGAGTGAACGAATATTTCAGTCGTGAAATTTTATTTTCTTATATATGCCTTATCAAATTAGCAAGAAAATAAAATAAATTTAAAAGATAAAGGCAAAGCCAAATAATGTTCATGATAAGGGTAGATAATGAGGTCACCATGTGCCAGAGACCCTCCCAAAATGACAAAGTTCATACATCTACCATGATAAACAATAAAACCAAATGATTTGTGTCATCAGGATAAGTTAGATTGTGTTTCAGTATAGAAAACAAGCTTTGATATCTTTGTGAATTTTTTTTTGGGGGGTCACAAAACTGATCAACTCTACCACATAGGAAGCATAATGTGGTTTATCTGGGATATACTCTGTCTTGGAGTTGGGATTCAATCTCTCTTCATCTGGTAAAAACAGCTGTCTTATATGTTATATGTCACTTTAGCATGTGGTGAGAGAGAAGAAAGATATAAACCAACACAGGACTGTATTACCATGAATTCTATACCATGTGCCTTTCTGCCTCCAAATATTCAAGGAACCTCTTGTCCTCAAGCTAAGCAATAGAGTGTAGGAAGTGGTGGACAGTGCATGAATCATGAACTAAATCTGTAGCAAACATACAGAACCTCTATCTACCTCAATTACATAGCCTTGGCATTTAGTTTTATGCTCTGGGAATATGCCATGGGTGTTCCTCGGATATTCTCCTAAACTGGCCTCTATTTGTAAGCAGTTAAGGACATACTTAAGAGAAAACCATTCCAGAATGCAAAATGGAGGCTTGAATGCAGAAAACAAATAACTGTTCAGGTCATGGTAAGCCACAGAATGAACATTTATCTGTACCTCAGCTTACAAACCTCAGTCTTCTGGGCGCTTTATCTTTATCTGGTCATGTATACAATTGTTAAGATAATGGTGACAGCCTTTACTTGGCTGCCTCTGTGTCCTAGGAGTAGCCTCTGAGAGTGGGGGAAACCAAGGCAAGCCATATTCCAAGAGAGGGGTGAGTAGCTTGCAATTTCCCAGCTGCATCTTATGGGACAAAAGATTTCTCTTTTCGCTTGATGGCTTCTAAAACATACACTGAGTTCAGTTCAGAAGTACAAGGATGATAGGGGTTTCTAACACATTGACGTGCAGTGCAGACATAATCTGGAAATAAGGTAGTTACTTAGTACCTGATTTTGTTTTGTTTTGGGACACATCCAGTGGGACTCTGGGCTTATTCTGGCTTTGTGCTTTGGAATAACTCCTGGTGGACTCAGAGGACCATATGGGAAGCAAGATACTGAACCCAGTTAGGCCATATTCAAGCCTAATGCCCTACCCATTATGCTATCACTCAGGCCCCTGGCTTATCTTTTTTGGGGGGGTCACACCAGGCAGCACTCAGGGGTTTCTCCTGGCTCTATGCTCAGAAATAGCCCCTGGCAGGCACATAGGACCATATGGGATGCTGGGATTCGAACCATCATCCTTCTGCATGAAAGGCAAACGCCTTACCTCCATGCTATCTCTCCTGCCCCTGGCTAATCATTTTTAAGCAAAACCTTTGGTAGGTTCCCCAGACACCATGATCTTTGAATTCATCATTTATCCATAGGAGAACACAGAGCAAGAAAGTGGGAGGGTTGAAGATTTTCTCAAGGCATCTAAAACTGGGAGGGGGGATAAATAGGCTGCAACCAGCTTTAAAATAGGACTTTAGCTATGGTTATGAAATTGAGAGATTTTTATCACACACAAAATAATTAATTGGTTTTTAATATTTAATTTCCCCAAAAGCAACAGAACTAGTTTGAAAAGCTAAGCAGCTCAAAGATTTCTGGTTTGAGTTCAAAAGCATTCTGGCCTCTTTATTTAAATGTATTTTCAGTGTGAAATACAGTATACTGTCACTACCTTTAAGTTCTTGTTTTAGACGAGAAAAAAAAGAGCTTTTAGAGCAATTACAAAATTTGTCAAAGGGTCTAGGTGAGTTTCCACGAGGTGAGTTTCCATGGCAATAACTGAACAACACAAAGGGAAGGGAAGCTTTTAATGAGCACTTACATGGTGTAAACAGCATGCGTGGACCTTTGTGTCTCATGTTTGTGGAAAACATGGGATGAAAATGTTCTATGAATGGTGTGTTGGCACGATCTCATAAGAACCAACAAATAGACACAGGAAAAGACCTTTCTGAGTCATGTTATAGTGGGATAGGATGCACTGTGATTGGCATCTCTGGAACAGGCTCTTCCTGGCACCCAGATTGGCAGTGTCTTACACTGCATCACCTTCTGTTTCTGTCACAAAAAGTGTTCCTACTTTTCTCATTTTTTCTGTCTCTCTGTTCCCTTTTCTAGGGCTGTCTCCTGAATTACAAGCCACTTTTTTACTCCCATAAAATAGAAGAATTTCTATAGGAAGTAGAAGAATTTCTACAAGAATAATTTCTGTGATAGAAAAGCTCTGATAAACACAGAGAGAATGAAGGAAGTGTGAACTGTCCACCCAGCACAGTAAAGATCAGCTGGACAAGAAACATCAAAGATGGGAAAGCAATCGAAAGTAAATGGGAATGAGAGTCAAGATATTTGCACCATGCCAACAGATTGCTTATTCATTGAAAGATGAAATACAATAACTGTAGGAGCAAGAGGATGCTTGGTGTGATCTAGATTAGTCAGACCCCAAGGAGCAGGTGCTCTTCTGTGCTGTAATGACATATAGAGAAGGAGCACTAAACATGAGCACAGCCACCAAAATGGCTAGAATTTAATCTAATCACTAGAATATAATCACAGGAACATTAAAGTCACAATGAAGATGAGGTCACAAATGGCCTAAATCCAGTGCCTAAGAACAAGAAGTTCTGGAGGAAATTTCCAGATTATTTGACCTTCAGTTGACCAGGCAGCTAAATGGAGCCAGTTCTTCAGACAGGCAGCAAAATGGAAGGTGCTGGAGTACAGATCGAAGTGAGCAGACCTGAAGCAGGGACACTGCAAGGATCATGAAAACAAGACAGACATAAGAGAGAGAATCAGGTACCTCCCGGTCTTGTAGACTGAGAGCCTTGACTGTCCTTCATGTACAGTATTCATTATTTGGGGCCAGTCAACATAGAGAAAATGGCAGTTATTAATAGGCAATATGTGTCTAATGCTAATCAAACCTAAGTGGGTCTTTCCATCTAAAAAAAAAGTGACCTGTATGGAAAAGGAAAATAATGCAAAATCTCTCTGGGTTTGATCCCTAGCAAAACTTTTTATTCCAAAATAGTAGCCCAAGCAATGACAGGAATGATCCTTCAGAGGGGAGTCAGGCTCAGTATTGCCAGATATGACCCCCAAAATAATTAAAAATGTTATAGAGGAAATAAGTGATGAATGACTGAGAAAAATAAGTATGTGAAGAGGAGTGTGTGAGTGTCTGAGTGATGTAATAAGTGAGTGAATCTGTGATAAATGTGACCAAGTGACTATATGAATAAATGTATAACTCCTGGATGAGAGTAGGAGTGATGAATGAATAGGGAAGTGAGGGAATACGTGATTGAGTGAGACTGATGAATAAGGGAGGGAAAATGAAGAAAGAGGGAAAGAGGACAGAGAATTGAGTGGGTCAATGAATGAGTGAATGCCAATGAGTGAATAAATGGGTGATGCGTCTGTGAGTTAGTGAGGGAGGGAAAAATAAGATAGTGAGGGAAGGAGGGAGGAGGGGTGAGAGAGGAAGGAAAAGTAGAAGAAATGGAGGGAAAGAGGGATAATTGATGAAGGACTGGGGAGGGAGGTAGAAGGGGGATGCGGTCTGAGGGAGATAGTAAGGGGTAAGGGAAGGAGGAGAGTGAGTGAAAGGAGAAAGAGAAAGAAAGAGGGAGGTGAAGGGGAAGAGGGAGGGAGGAAGGAAGGGAGGAACAGGGCTGTGACTGTGATTCCCAGGGATACCTGTCAGGCTTTTGGGATGTTTGCCTATCACCTGCCCAGGTCACCCAAGGCCAAGAGCAGGTTCTGGCCTGTCTTTGTGGCTGATACAGTGGGATAAGAATCTGGGTGACTAACTTAGCCACAGGCTATCTTTTGCTTTCTGTTTTCTGGGTTTCTGTGTCTCTGATCTGACACATTAGAACAGGACCTACTGCTCAGAACAGAAGGTTCTGGGGAAATACTGAATACCTCTCCAATCTCTTCTCCCACCGGAACCCCAGGTCCCTTCAGTGCACTTCAGCTCAGTTTGGAAGGAGTCTGTATTTGTCCCATATCTCAACACTTCTCCACCCATCTAAATGTTTTCTTACATTCTTTAGAGAAAGGAAAGAGGAAAATGGGTGGTTTGGAAGGTCTGGCTGCCTTTTAATTTAGGAAATTGATCATCATGCTTGCTTGGTCTTTCCTCTCTTATCCTTTCCACTTATTTTTGTTCTGTCCCTGCCAGAAAGCAGTATCTATATATTTTTTATATTCTGTTTTGTCCTTGAAGAAAGCAGTATCTATATATATAAGTAAGGGAACACTTTCCTGAAAACAGGAAAGAGAAGTTACACACTAAACGCTTCAAATATGGAATCCCATGAAATCCTATTGATTGAATGGGTTTTAGAGTTGGGCATCATCTATCTTCCTCTTGTCTTGTGAATAAAATGCATCTTCTGAGGGCAATGGTTAGCATGACAGCTGTTCTGAAAGGTCTGTGTGGTGGGAGTATTTCATTTCTGTGAAGAGAGAGCTTCATTGTTCAAGTGTTTGGTAATATGATGGGAACACTACTCCAAGTATAGGGCTCAAAGTCTGTATGACACTAGTATCTTATCTCCAAGACACACTTGTGTGAGAAAGATTTTATGCTGTTGTAGTTTATGTTATCTATAAGATCTTTAAGTTAGAGTACAACCGATGGCATTGTGAGCTCTTAATGCCCATGCTCTCCTAGTCTTTGCTCAATTTACTCTTATCTGCCCTAATAGTGAGTCTGGGCATACTCCCTAACTTTTCAGACTTCCAATTTTGACACAAGTGAACAGGAGGCCAAATTGTGTGTTTGTGTGATGGGAGAAGGTTGGGATTGGATTAAATGAGCAAGTGTAGTTTAACATGAAGCATACATACTATGTGTATAACCAACATATCTTCCTCCAATGGTGTCTTCCATTGCTTTATTTGGATATGGGAGGTTCAGGGTTATCTGGTGTCATCAGGGCCACCTGGACTAAGTCATGTCCCATGGTGGAGGTGAGTGAGCTGAACCCAAAGAAAAACAATAAATACACTTAGGTCTAAGCTGTGTGACTAAGGTGTCACACTACATATCCATTGAAACACCCAATCTTAATAGGGGTTTCCTTTGCCTTCCAGGACCAATTAGTAGTGATTTGAGGATATCTGAGAAGCTCAAGCCAGGAAAATAGCTTAATTGGCATTTTAGAAGTCAGGGATGCTGTGAAACAACCCACAATACACAATACAAAATACAACAGCCCATAGCAGAGTTATTTGAAGTCAAGTGCAAGAAAGAGAAGTCTTGATACAAGAATTCTGAAACCAAGACTTTTTTTCTTTTCATCAACCTCACAGTTTCTTTCCAAAGCAACTCAAAGCATCTTATACAATAAAAGTGTGATTTTTGTTCTTTGAAAGACATCATAGTATCATAGAAAACGTTAAGATTTGACACATCTGGTCTTCTCTCAATGCTGCCATTTACTCACATTTTATCAAGTGACCCCAGGCAAAATCAACACCTCTGAACACAGTTTTCTCTACTGTGAAATATAACAAGCTCACCCACATGTCAGATCGAGCATATGTGCAGAACTTGGTAGAGACCCATTTTTGATCCCCGTTCCCCACTCCCAGTATGATTTTTGTATGTGGCTCAGCATTCATTGGAGATTGTGGAGGCAAATAAAGGGACTCATTTTTCAACAAATATTTATAAAGTGTCTACTATATGTTAAATTTCAAAGATGCAAAATGAACTGAAGGGAAAAGGCTCTGGCTTATTGAAGCTTAGGTAACACACAAGGGAAATGAACAAGATACAAAGATAAAGAAAAAGATCTAAGATGGTAGTAGATGGTAGTCATGGAAGTATTTTTGGAGGGACAAATGATGGGTAAGGAAACACAAGTCTGAAGGATAAAAAAAAAACAACAAATGAAGCAGCAGTGAGCACAAATATTGGGAAATATAGAGCAACCAACATGGATGGTAGAACTAGGATCTCTGCACCTTGAAGAGGCTCAAAAGGAGAAACTTAAAAGAGAGAGAATAAATAATCATGTTTTTTCAAATCATGTACCTGCGCAAACTTTACCCTCCAGGACTGAACCCTGACTTTATCACCCCCAGGTCCAATCACAGTTTGACTTTGCATTCCTATAGGATAGTAATTCGTTTTTTTTTTTTTAAGTTGGTTTTTATTTACGAGAACTCAATGTAGGTATCACTGATATTTAAGTGATTTTTCTGGTGCCAGCAATGCTTATAAAAATAAACAAATGATGGGAGACTGGGCCATGGCGCTGGAGGTAAGGTGCCTGCCTTGCCTGCACTAGCCTAGGACGGACCGTGGTTCGATCCCCCAGTTTCCCATATGGTCCCCCAAGCCATGAGCGACTTCTGAGTGCATAGCCAGGAGTAACTCCTGAACGTCACCGGGTGTGGCCCAAAAAACAAAAAAAAAATAAGTAAACAAATAAACAAACAAATAAAGCCAGTGATGAAATTCAATCGAGAAAATGAAATGAACTTTCTTACAAAGAAAATGAAATGATGTGTTCCTCACTTCATCTAAGTTTGAAGTTTGTTCCCAAGTCTTCATGAATATTCAAGAATTGGTTAGAACTCAGGGCACCAAAAAGAAATCCTGGGGCAATCACTCAAGGCAATGCCTCTTACAATGCCATTCCCATACAGATATCTCCCTGAGGAGGAGATTTAATTTGTGAAAACTGGATTGCAAGGCAGGGTGGGGTGGGGAGAGAGAGAGACAGAGAGAGACAGAGGCAGAGAGAGAGAGAGAGAGAGAGAGAGAGAGAGAGAGAGAGAGAGAGAGAGAGAGAGATTAAAGCAAGAATTTCCCCAAAAGAGCCAAGTTGCTTCTCTGCATCTTAAAATTAAAATTCAACCATGGTTCTCCCATGTTTTGGACACAGGAATTAATAAGTAGAGATACCAGGATAATGGAAGTGGGAGAACATGGGAACAGACTCTTACACCCTTTTTATCTCATACCCAAAGGATGTGTTTACAGTCCTACAAGGAGCTTTACTTCCAAAGGAGATTTGTTTCTGTAGGAAAAATAATAGTCAATTTTCAATTGTTCTTCCTTTAGCAAACCATGCAATTATACTCATGAGCCACATTAAGAGAAGTATCTCTAAAGCTCAAACTTATGGGAGTCATACATCAAATATAAACTTGACTAATGAGCCTACACATTTATAAATTAATTACAGAACATAAATTCTCTATCTCAATAAACGTATCAGCCTAGTGGGCTATTTTTTATTAAGTAAGTGTATCTAACACCTTGAAACCTACATCATATTCACAAATTATTAAGCTTATAAGATGCAGTATGATATTATTTCTCAACCTAAGAGCAATGTAGTAACAGCATTTAACTATTTAACTCATTTCTTTCTATTAAAGTTTTCTATATTTAATACATTTAAACTCAATTTTTTTGTTTTTGTTTTTTGGGGCCACACCGGTGACACTCAGGGGTAACTCCTGGCTCTGTGCTCAGAAATCGCCCCTAGCTTAGGGGACCATATGAGACACCGTGGTATAGAATTGCAGTCAGTCCTAGGTTAGTGCATGCAAGGCAAACACCCTACCCCTTATGCCACTGCTCCCCCCCAAAAAAATATTTTAATTTATTTTGGTTTCCTTCTGTAGAGCTCAAGGTGAGGGGCTGATGGGTAATCTTATTTTCCTTACAGAATATCTTCCCCAATAGAGGAATAGCCTTCCAACATTAGGGAAATAGAAATGAAAAATTCTCTTTGAAAGGAATAGCCATCCCTTCAAAGGACACAAGATCCACTTTCTATCCAAACTTTTTAATGTTGAATATATTTTAATATATTAATAATAGATTATTATATTTAATATTATATTAAATATGTCTGTATTTATTTAATATACTAGACCTTTAATATATTTTAGTGCATATGAAGATTGTTTTAGCAACTTTAAATTTGTTGCTGTTGTTGTTTGGTTTTGGTGTCACACTTGGCGGCACTCAGGGATTCTCCTGGCTCTGAGCTCAGAAATCACTGCTGGCAGACTCAGGGGACCTACGGGATGCTGGGAATTGAACTCACATCCGTCCTAGGTCAGCCCGGTGCAAGGCAAATGTCTTACCACTGTGCTACTACTCTGGTCCTGGCTAGCAACTGTAATGTTAAGAATTAGCTCATGTCTGTTAGTTATGAGCAGATTGGTTATTGACCAAATTAAAAAATACATAGCTCATGCTTAAGTCATGAGTCAAATCTTCAAAGACATTTCTTACCTTGTTTCTTCTAGTCATAGTCTATCAATGCAGTCCCTCTTTACCTCTAACTTGATGGTGCTACTCTATTATTATATATATGTGAGCCACATATATATATATATATATATATAATTCAGTAGTCTGAATTATTTTCAAAATTCATAAGATGACACCCTAACTGCTCCACTGACCAAGAATATCTCCTGAGTTGAAGATTGGATCTTGGAAAGGAGTAAGTAAATTAAGGCATGGTGGGGTCGGCGAGGTGGAGCTAGAGGTGTCTGTCTACCTTGCAAGCGCTAGCCAAGGAAAGATCGCCAACACAGTTCGATCCCCCAGCATCCCATATGGTACCCCCCAAGCCAGGGGCAATTTCTGAGCGCTTAGCCAGGAGTAACCTCTGAGCATCAAACGGGTGTGGCCAAAAAAAAAAAAAAATTAAGGCATGGTGAGTAGCAAAGGCCATGTTCAAATGGAGTGGTATTCTTAAAGGAAGAGATTGGAATACATACACATGCCAGGAAAGACAGTGTTGAGGCACGAAGAGTGCAACAATTGGGTGATCAGTGTGGAGGGTGGATTGGAATAAATAGAAAGGGCCTCAAAGTTATCAGAATGAAGCAATTATCTGCTAGCATATGGGTTTGCATGTTTCGCTCCATGACTAAGGAAACAAATATCACTGTTATGTCACTTCATACATTGTTCCTGGTCATAATAACCCTATAAACTAGAAAGCAGGTATAATTTTAATTGACAATTTATGCCATGATCCAAGATTGATGGCTTCCTTCAAAGGTTTAATTTTCCAGAAGGTAAGAGGATTGATTTGAACTAGCCTTTTCTCTTCCTAAGCATTGAGCAATCTATGTGAAAACCTAACACTATTCTGTCTACTCCTTTTTTATTCTGGTCTCTTGAACTACAAAGTCATCTGGTGGTGGAGTATTTCCCATGCTTTTCAGAATAATTTTCCCTACTGATCTTACTATGCATGGAGATGGGGAAATATACATAACCATGCTTCAAAGAACACATACTTCGAAAAACAGAACACCATAAATGCCGATAATCCTCTTCTAATTTTAATTCTCTTAAAAATTGTGTTCAACCTTCTTTGGTATTATTATTTTCATCTTATACATTTTAATGAACTAATTTGATCTTGAAATGTCATGGCTTTCATATAGACTCAACTTATTCCAATTACTACAGTTAATATTCTCTTTTGATGCTCAAATTGTTATAATTGGGCAAGAAGGAGTTTGCTAAAACGGTCTTTTTTGACCTTGCAGTGTCACCCTAGGTATTTTTTTAAGGTTTTCCTATCTGCTGTCAGTCATTGCAAATCAAAATTCATTCACTTTTTTTTTT
>PVKC010051641.1:0-10412 GCA_004027635.1 Crocidura indochinensis | reverse complement strand
CTTCTTCTTCTTCTTCTTCTTCTTCTTCTTCTTCTTCTTCTTTTTGCAGCATCTCTATCTGGTTTTGGTATCATGATGATGTTAGTTTTATTAAAACTACTTGGGGACCAAAGAGATAGCATGGACATAAGGCATTTGCCTTGCATGCAGAAGGACAGTGGTTCGAATCCTGGCATCCCATATGGTTCCCTGAGCCTGAGCCTGCCAGGAGCGACTTCTGAGTGTAGAGCCAGGAGTAACCTCTGAGCACTGAGTGTGACACAAAATCCCAAAAGAACAGAAACAACAATAACAATTAAAAAAAAAACTATTGGGGAATTTTTGTGCTCCTACAATTTCCTGAAATAGTCTGAAAAGGATTAGTAGTAGTTCCTCTTGGAAGGTTAGCAAGAATTTGTTAGTGAATCTATATGAGCCTGGGCTTTTGTTTTTGAGAAGACTTTTGTTGACCATTTTAATTTCCTCAGTAGTAATGCGTCTGTTTATATATGCTAGATCATCCTGGTTTAACCAAGGAAGATTATAAGAGTCTAAGAATTTACCCATTTCTTTCAAGTTATGTTTTCTGATATAGAGTTTCTCAAAGTAGACTCCGATTACCCTTTGAATCACTAGTATCTGTAGTGATATCCCCCTTTTCATTCCTTTTTTAAAAATTTTTATTTACTTTTTTATTTTTTTGTGGTTTTTGGGTCACACCCAGCAGTGCTCAGGGGTTACTCCTGGCTCCATGCTCAGAAATTGCTCCTGGCAGGCACGGGGAACCATATGGGGCACCGGGATTTGAACTGATGTCCTTTTGCATGAAAGGCAAATGCCTTACCTCCATGCTATCTCCCGGGCCCAGCTTTGAACTTTCAACCAAAGAACATTAAGATAAATAAAACAGAATCCATGTACAATTACTTTGTTCCTCAAGTCCCCAGATTATAACACATTATAATATTTCTTAACAGCACACAAGGCAATCTAAAGCCATAAAACATATATAACTCCTTAAATATTAGAGGCATAATATTTTTTTTTACATTTCCATGTACATGCATATTAGTTTAAGTTAACCTAAATATTTAAGTAGGTTTTTTTTTTAAGGATTAGAGTCAAAGGAGCACAGTAAAAACGATGTTAAAGTGGCAATTGTTGTTTTCATAGGCCCACCAAAATATGAGGGGCATGGAAAGGAATAACCTTGGCCTAAATACAAAGAGATCCTACCCCTGAAGTTTCCTGGCATAAGACCAACTCTAGGCTCTAGGCAAGCTGGATCGTCCAATCCAAGACATTGTCTGTAGTGCCAACACACTTTTATTTTTCACACAGTCTCTGTTGTTGGTATCATGTTTCTGTATTAAAGATCCTGGAATCTGCATATCCTATATTGAAATCGGATGTGGAGCATCCTCTCGTTTCACCTCACAATTAAAGGGCAATGCAGAGAGCCATGTCCTCTAAGCAGGTCGTTGCTGTTGTTAAGTCTTCTTAGTGTTAAGGGAATTCTGTTTTCAGCAGGTCGATATCTGAGCAGTGGTAGGATCTTCCGTGGTAGAGGATTGCTTCCAGGTGATGTTATAGTCAAAATTGGATGTTTCATGCATGGCTTCCTGGTTCAGGGGTGAATGGTAAATGACCTTTAGCTGAGGCCTGTGCCAGGTCGTTATGTCAATGTTCAGGGTGTAAGATACCTTTGCACTACAAGATTTGTGTGTTCCTATCTCTATTAGATAGGATCTTATTTGTATGTATAGTATTTTCCCATTTTAATGTGCCTATGCAAAAAAGGAACAATGTCACGTGGCGTTATTGGCGCATATGGGGGCCATAAGAACAAGTCTAACAATCCCCATGACATGTTTCAATCAAAAGCATTAAACTGGAGGACTCTTTCATCAAAATTCCTTATTGAACAGCTCATAAAGAGAAGATAAAAAGTGGTTAGAATCGTCACTGTATAAGAGAATATTTAGTAAGACTTGTAGCTGTCAGAGAAAAAACACAAATATTCAAAACAAATACGTGTCCATTTTATGTCTTTTGTTTTTTTTTTTTTTTTTTTTTTTTGGTTTTTGGGCCACACCCAGTGGTGCTCAGGGGTTACTCCTAGCTAACTGCTCAGAAATAGCTCCTGGAAGGCATGGGGGACCATATGGGACACCGGGATTCGAACCAACCACCTTTGGTCCTGGATAGGCTGCTTGCATGGCAAACGCTGCTGTGCTATCTCGCCGGGCCCCCATTTTATGTCTTTTGAAATAGTTGGGAGTTGTTACACAGAATGCATGGCTTTGGTCTGTGATTAGGATTGTGCAGTACTGAAATTAAAAAAGAGTAATGTGGTTAGTGATGTTAGTGGGGGTGTGAGAGTTAAGGAGTAAAATGAGCTTTGTAGGGGTGTGGGAAAGGGCAGAATACAAAACGGACATTCTGGATACCCAAAACATAACAAAAGGATAGGGAATACTATTAATACATGCAGTGGTTTTCCATATGTAGCCTGGTCAGAAATCGCCAGTGACAAACTTAGTGTAACCCAGCAAATCTCAGCACAACCCAGTTAGGATCCACCATTTCTGACCGCCAGGGCTGGAACCCAGAAAGGAATGGAGGCCGGGGTCAGAGAGGGGATGGCTGGGGGCCTATCAAGGCTCCCAGCGCACCCAAGTTAGGGAGAAGGCTTTCCATATGGGGTCTCCTCAAACCCCATGCTGGGTAGATCTAGCCCTCCAGCTCAAGAAAGGATCGATAGAGAGCCGGAAGCCAGGATCTGCCCACCTTACACTCTATGCCCTTCCCACCCTAGAGCTGGGGGAAGGGCGGAGAAAGCTTGGGACACCTTTAGGGAGGGATCCCCGAACCCTACCTAGTCTGGACGCCTGGGCTGCCACCCCAGCAGGCCTGGAGGCCTGGGTCAGAAGAGGGGACGGCTGGGGACCTATCAAGGCTCCCTGCGCACCCAAGTTAGGGAGAAGGCCTTCCACATGGGGTCTCCCCAAACCCCATGCTGGCTAGAGCTAGCCCTCTGTTGTGTATATAAACATTATTATGTTACTGACCCTGCCCTGATCTGTGATTTTGCCCTACCCTAGGGTGTGACCTGGCATTCTGCCCCCACCCTAGGGTGGTACCTGATTCTGCTTCCACCATTGGGTGGTACCTGATTCTGGGGCATAAAAAGCAAGCATCTGTGGAAGGCGGGAAGATTTTTTTCTTCCTGGCCTATTCCTAGGCCTTCTGGGGCTTCGGCCTCTTCAAGGAATAAAGAGCTATTTTCTTCAGAAGCCTAGCTGCCTTTTGGCTTTCTTCCCTCTGCATTCACCTCAGAACCGCTGGTTGAGCAGGGTGGCAGGCACGTTCTCCGAGCTGGAGAGGAAAGACCTCATTCTCCATCCCTCTATCAGTGAACCTCTTCAGGGGTTGACTTGCTACAGCCCTCCAGCTCAAGAATGGATCGATAGAGAGCAGGAAGCCATGATCTGCCCGCCCTACACCCTTCCCACCCTAGAGCTAGGGGAAGGGCGGGGAAAGCTTTGGTCCCCATCCAGGAGGGACCCCTTGACACCCATCTTGTCTGGCCGCCTGGGCTGCCACCCCAGCAGGCCTGGAGGCCAGGGGCAGAAGAGGGGACAGCAAGGGGCCTATCAAGGCTCCCAGCACACCCAAGTTAGGGAGAAGGCCTTCCACATGGGGTCTCCCCAAACCCCGTGATGGCTAGAGCTAGCCCTCCAGCTCAAGAAAAAAAATGCCCCCTTTTCATTTCTAATCTGATTGATTAAGTTTCTCTACCTTTCTTTATGAGTTTTGCTAGTGGTTTATCAATCTTGTTCATTTTTTTTCAAAGAACCAGTTTTTACGTTCATTGACCTTTTGGATTGTTTTTGGATTGCTCCTATATTTTTTATGCTCTAAGCTTTGTTATTTCCTTTTGCCTAACAATTTTTGGTTCCATTTGTTGATCATTTTTTAACTTTTTAATCTGTTTCATTAAGCTATTTATATAGATACCTTCTTTGTTCCTGATGTGTGCTTGCAAAGCTATAAATTTTCCTCTTAGTACTGCTTTTGCTGTGTCCCATAAATTCTGATAATTTGTGTCTTCATTTGCATTTGTTTTCAGAAATCATTTGATTTCCTCTTTGATTTCATCTCTGATCCACTGGTTGTTAAGTAGTGCGCTGTTTACTTTCCAGGTATTAAAGTTTTTCTTCTGTGTCCTTTTGTAGTCCACTTCTAATTTTAGTGCATTGTGATCTGAGAAGGTAAACTGTATGATTTCTATCCTCTTGATTCTTTGATGGTGTGTCTTATGGCTAGCATGTAATCTATCCTGGAGAATGACCCATGTTCATTGGAGAAGAATGTGTATTCAGTTTTCTGGGGATTGAGTCGTTCTCTCTCTCTCTCTCTCTCTCTCTCTCTATATATATATATATATATATATATATATATATATATATGTATGTGTGTGTGTGTGTGTGTGTGTGTGTGTGTGTGTACTAGTCCACATTTTTTCCATTTCTCCTTTCAGATCAGTTTATTTCTGTTGAGTACAGTTTGCTTGACTTATTAAAGGGTGACAGGGCAGTGTTGAGGTTTCCCACTATTATTGTGTTGCTATTGATATCTTCCTTTAGATTTATCAACAACTGTGTTAAATATTTTTCCTGCCTGTCGTTGGGTGTGTATGTGTTTAAAAGTGTGTTTTCTTTCTGTTGAAGATATCTCTTTATTAATATGAAATGTCCATCTTTGTTCCATATAACTTTTCTAAGTTTAAAGTTTGTGTCATATGATATTAATATGGTCATTCCATCTTTCTTAAGGGAATTTTTTGCTTGGATGATTTTCCTCCAACCTTTGATTTTGAGTCTTTTGTTCTGACTATTCAGATGTGTTTTTCTAGGTGGTAGAATGTTAGATTCAGCTTTTTGATCCATTTTGCCACTCTTTGTAGTTGGTTCATTGACTTTGAGAGAAATAATTGTCATGGGCTTTAGTGTCATCTTTATGTAGGACTTTGGTGTCTCTTTGTCTGTCTTGTCTTAAAGTAGACCTTTTAGTTTTTCTTTTAAGGCTGGTTTTGAGTCTGTAAAGTTTCTGAGCTGTTGTTTATCTGTGAAGCTATGTATGCTTCCTTCAAACCTGAATGTGAGCCTGGCCTGATACAATATTCTTATCAAAGCATTCGTGTCATTGCATTCTGTCACTATATTCCACCACTGCCTTCTGGACTTGAGAGTTTCTGGTGACAGGTCAGCTGTAACGATGCTCCTTTGAATGTAATTTTCCTTTTTGATCTCGTTTTCAGTATTCTATTCCTATACATGGGATTCATAATTGTGGCTAGGATGTGAATTGGGGTGCTTTTCTTTGGGTCTCTTTTAGCTGGTACTCTATGGGCATGCAGGATTTGGTGCATGCATTCTTAAGCTCTGGGAGTTTTTCTGCAATGATGCCCTTGACTGATGATTCTTCCTGGAAATTTTCTTTCTGGGTCTCTGGGACTACAATGATTAAGTTGTTTCTGTTTTGTTTAACAAAGAGTTCTATTCTTGTCTGTTCTTATTCTTTAGGATTTTTTTCCATTACCTGATCATTTGCTTTAAGACTCTTTTCCAATCTTTTCTGCTATATGGAATTGTTATACATCTCATCTTTCAGCTCACTGATTCTGTCTTCAGCTACTGTTAAAGAGGTTTTCTGTGAGGTGTTCATTTTGTCTACTGAGTTTTTAATTCCTGTTATTTCAGTTTGGATTTTTTCTTATTTCTTTTTTCATAGCCTCTTGATTCTTATTTGTAGGTTGTTCAGCTAGATCCATGTTTTCTTTGATTTCTGTTAAGATCTTCCATATTTCTTCTCTAAACTCCTTATCTAAGAGGATAAATATGTGGTTGGCACTGTTTTTTGGTCATTAGAGCTGCCATCTTCATTCTCTATGCATGGTGTTGTCCTGAGTTTTTTTCCCCATTGTTGCACTTATAGTGTGATGTTTTCTATGTGTTGTGCCTGGGTTCATTGGCTAGAAGATGTGTGTGGCCATGAATTGGAGAGGCCATGCTCCTCTGTCTCACTTTGTGGGTGAAGATGATCTATCTACCTTTGCTGATATGCCCTCAGAAGATCTTTCCTGCTCTACCCTCAAGATTTCTTCTGGATGGGGTGTTTATGTCTGCCTCATGAAGCAGAATAGATACCTTTTAAAATGTGTCCTGTTTGCAAAGCATAGAGCAAGAATCCACCCCAGGATTTCTACTTAAATCATTGGAAACGGGTAGGAGTGACATCTAGGAATTTCTGGGGTAACCTCATTCTAGAAAACTGACACAGAAAGAGACTAACCCAAACCAGCATACCATTGAACAGCAATCTGGTTCCAGTGGGATTCTCTAGTTTCTGGATTTCAAACAGAACCAGCCAACCAACCAACTAACCAACCAACCAATTAATCAATTGTTCGATCAATCTCTATCTTTCTACCTATCTATCTGTATGTCTGTCTATCTCGCTAATCTATCTACCTACCTACCTATCTCTCTCTTTCTCTCATAGGTATAGTAATATCTCACCTGTAACTATAGTAGGCTATCTCATCAAGGTGTAGTAGGCTACCAATAGGTTTATGTAAGTACAAACACCCGTCACTAGTAAAGAAAAATACATATTAAACACTTAGCACAATTTCTGACATTTCTAAAACTGTTCTTAGCTTTTGCTGTCACTTTTCTCGTTAGAACTAGGAAGAACCATTTACCTGGCCAACTTTTTTTTGATTTGTTTTGGAGCCATACCCTGCTGTGCTCAGGGGTTACTCCTGGTTCTGCACTCAGGAATCACGCCTGTTGAATTTAGGGGACTATATGGATTGCCAAGGAGTAAGCTTGGTCAGCTGTATGGAAAGCAAAGGCTCTACCCACTATACTATTATACAATCCCTGAGATATTTAAATATATATTATAAATATATTATACTTATAGATATTAATAAAATTATACTTATGAACTATAAATACATAACATAAATATATAAATAAAAGATACAGTTTTAAAATTGTTCATGATTGAGTTCCCATCATACAACGCACAACACCCTTTACCAATGCACCTTTCCTACCACTGATGTCCCCAGTTATCCTTCCATTCCCTCTCATGTCCTTCCTCTGCACTCCCCCTTGCCTGGTTCTGTAGGCCTTTTCTTCCCTCTTTTCCCTTTCCCCCTATTTTCCCTTTTTCCTTTAGAACCAAGGGTCTCAAACTCAATTTACCTGCGAGCCACAGGAGGCAAAGTTGGGGTGATCCTTGAGTGCAAAGTCAGTAGTAAGCCTTGAACATTGGGGGGAGGTGACCCAAACAACTAAAACAAAACAAAACAGAAAAAGATTCCTGTAGGGCAGGGCCACAAAATATTGTATGGAGGGGCGTTTGCAGCCCACGGGCAGCAAGTTTGAGACCCCTGCTTTAGACAGTGTCATTTCTTTGGTCAACATTTTATGGTTTGAATATTTGTGAGTTGAAGTATTTTTTCTCTCTCTCCCAATCAGGCTTATAAAATAAGGCATGCTATTCAAAAAAAAAAAAGGAACAAAGGTAGAGATAGTACAATATCTTATTTCTCCTCCAACCTTGCTCCAAGAATCTTCACAGTCCTATAAAATTATTTGAAATTGTAAATGAATGGTAGGAAGCCCAGGAGATGGTTCAGTAGCTAAAGGAGCCTACCTTTTACAAGCCTGAGGTCCTGAGTCTACATTCACTTAGCGCACACTCACTTAGCATAGAATTGCAGCTCTTCTATCAAGGACCTGTGGCACCAAAATAGAGCATGTGGTTTCTGGAACACTACAGTTCAGTGTGTCAAGGCACTACAAATGAAGGAGAATCATCTTGGTGAGCTGTGCACAAGTACTACAAACAAAACAGTGTGAGCCCTGCTAAGAACTGCTAGCAAATATGAATTCAGCCAAGCGTTTATGATGCCAAGTCGACATAACAGCAACTAAGGAAAGGAAAATAAATTTAAAAATTAAAATAAAGATTTAAGGAGGGCTTGGGTAACATTCAGTGATGCTGATGCCTATGGCTTTCTCATGATTCTTCACTCAAGAAGTACTTCAAGCAGTGTTCAGGAGAACATATGGGATGCTGGGGATCAAGTCATGGTTGGCTTCATGTAATACAAATACCCTACACATTATGCTATCACACTGGCCCCTAAATTAAAGATTTCTTTGTCACTACACAATCTTCACTACTATAGAGCTCTTGGAACTACTCAGGCAGACCACATCTTTTTCTGACTTCTCACACAGCAGTGCTCAAACTCCTTTCCTTCATTTCTTCTTCATTTTATTCTTCCTTCTTTCCTTTCTGCCTTCCTTATTTGTTCTTCCTTTTATTTTTCTTCCTTCCTTCCTTTCTTCCTTCTCTCCTAGTAGTGTTTATAACAGTTATCAAATGTTCACAATAGAAATGGAAAAAAAGCATCTGAAGGGGAAAGACCTACAATGATGGGGTTAAGAATGAGGATCATTGGACTTGATTCCATGGAAGGAGAAAGTCATGAACTGAGGAGAGAGGTGACTTCCAAACTATAAGTAAATCCTACATGTGAAATGCATGGTTCACTCACAGTTTGTTTCTATACACCCCAAAGCCAAGTATTCCATCAAAACCCCTCAGTAAGGAAGCAAAAAGCCTCCTTGTTGAGCTGCAGAGTCAACAAGGATTAAGGTGCTTTATTTGCGTGGAGCTATTGTGGTTCCAAGAACCATGTAGTTTACTATTTTATTGCTATATGCAACCAGGAAGCAGTGAGCAATAATTTAAAGGAAAGAAAAAAAACCACCTTGGTTGAGCACATTTCATTTTTCTTCTTAGTTGGTTACTTCCCAGAACTGGGGAGAGACAAGAACTGTCTGTTCAGGAAGAGGCGTGCTTTCTCTCTGGGGACTCTCCTCTCCTCCACTGGGCATTGTCTTTCCAAATCCCCATGATGGGGAGAGCATGGTGGCTGAAGAACATAACATCTCTCATGCCTATCCAGTCATGTGACACACAGACGAGGGCTCAGTCCCCACTGTGATGTCATCATCCCACTGACCTGTGGGTGGGCCACGTGCAGGGCTCAGGCAGGGTTCTGGATTTCTCACTGGCCAATGAGGTTGGACACTGTGCTCCACCCACAAACTCTCTATTAATCGCGTTATTCCCTCTCTATGGTAACATTGTTTATTGCGGAGGATCTTGGTGGACATTCACTGATCAGAAAAGATGCACCCCCACCACCCCTCCCAACCCCGCACCCTCGAGGAGCTCCTAGAAGAAAAGTGGCAAATGAAACTGGCCAGAGCAAAAAAATAGTAAGAAACAAATATCTGAGTGGAATGGTTGAACAAGCCTAAGGCACTTTCATGGCCCCAAGGGTTCAGTATTTGACCGATGCCCTCAGACTGAGCCCTTTGGTGTCTTATGGCTCCTGCCTGAGTCACTTGTCCTTTCCCAACAGCTTCTGTCCTCACCCAGTACTCCCTGGGAAACTAGGCTGGTGACCAAGGATTCCTTCTACTGGATGATACCAGCACCTCCTCCCCTAACCCATACTCGTTGGGCTCCAAAACCTATGTAATATTCATAAGGTGTCTTCCATGAACTCAGAGAAGGAGGAATTAGGACTATAGACAATAGACTAGAGCCAGCTCTTGGATCAATTTCCCAAGTCTTCTAGGTCCTAGAGTTTCATCTTTTCTTTTTCTCATGTGTTACCATGTCCCGTTAGGATGCTAGGGAACCTGGCTACCTTACATGCTGTGATTGCCATCTTTAGACTTTATTGTGCCCAAAGCATTGCCACTCCACCTAACAGCTATTTTCTTTGGTGCCCACACTGAACTGTGCAGGAGATCTTATTAGATGAGACTTTGGTACACTATGTTGTGCACAGAATTTGAAGCAGGTCCTTGCAACCACCCTTTATCACTCCATCCACTGGATAAAATTTAGTTGATTTTATTCCTGTATCTTTCACTCTTGAGGAATGTGGGCATTGTCACTCAATTTCTTGCCTTCATATTCTATAGTATCAGGCTTTCTGGAGTGAATTTAGAACTGATACACTGAAGTGAACTGCAGAGTAAGTTCTGATCCCTAAACATGACCCTCACGGGTATTGTAGTGCTACAGACTATATTGTGCCCTTGATACATCAGGAGTTTTTTGGTTTTTCATGAAAGAAAGCATTAGATACCAACAAATCTTTGGGAGGTGATGTTTAGTGGCCTGATTTGCCCTCTGCTTAGTTCAGGTTCCAGAGGTGAGATTAAGGCCAGCTTTGAAAATGGCTCTAACCAAGTTCTAAGTGAGATGTGATTCCCCCCACCACCACCCCCATCTCCAATGAATTTGTCCCCTAATTTGGAGTT
>PVKC010051640.1:0-10390 GCA_004027635.1 Crocidura indochinensis | reverse complement strand
AAGGAAGGAAGGAAGGAAGGTAGGTCTTGAGGAACATCAGGAGTCACAAAATGTAAAAAGCAACCCCCAGATTCCCCCCCCCCTCGCCACCCAGGTTTGAATGAATACTCCAACCTTATCACAGGAGTCCAAACCTGACTGTCCAAGGGGTGTTAAAAGTCACCAAGGTTCTCTTCCAAGATGAACAAAACCCAGAACCCTTTCTTTCCTGCTGTTACCTCTCTTGGGGCCAGCCAGGTGGGAGCAACTCTTGTGGAGAGAAGTCTCAATGGTGGGGAAGCGTGTGTGGTGGGGGACGTGTGCTGAGCAGGATTTGAGGTGCAGCCTGTGAGGGAAATAGCTATAAACAGATTGAGAGCGAGACAACGGACTTAAGGGAAAACATCTGCCCGCAGCATCTGACATCCAAAAGCCACATCTGGGGCCCGGGATCAGTCTTGTAATGCTTACGAAAGGAATGTCGAGGGGCCCAGAGCAGGCTCTGCAAGTTGCTTTCTTTTCTTCCCCTCCCTTCTATTTTGTTTTTCCTCGAGATTTTCTCTTGATTCTTGCCCAGAGAGCTGCCAGGGATGGAGAAAATGAACTCACAGGCTTCTCCTGCATGCCCATGCTGGGACCTTCCAAGTTCCAGGTTCTGCAAGAGACCTGCAGCTGTTCTAGATGTTTTGCGCAGGGCCACCCTACTTCTTAGCCAGAGGAGACCTCAGGACGTCGGCAGATATGACCGAAGATTCTTCCCTTCAAGTAGCTGTCTCTGGTCTTCCAGAAGCAAAGGCCAGGAGGAAGGGGCCCTGGGTGATCCCCTGGGTCCCCAGAAGGGAGTACAAAGAGGATTGAGAATATGTCCTCTGCCTCCATGGCTCATGTCTTATTCTTGCTCTTTATTTTTTTGTTTGTTTGGTTTTTGGCCACACCCGGTGATGCTCAGGGGTTATTCCTGGCTATATGCTCCGAAATCGCTCCTGACTTGGGGGATCATATGGGATGTGGGGTGTGCGGGGGGCGGGGAAGGATCAAACTTGGCCCATCCTACGATAGCACGGGCAAGGCAGACACCTTATCACTTGCACCACCACTCCAGCCCCATTATTCTTGCTCTTGAGACTTTGTTTCTGTCCCAAGGCTAATTCAAAGGGACCAGAGGACAGGCGGTCTCCACGCAGCATCAGCTCCATTTCATTTCTTGGAATAAATGTAAACATGACAACATGCTGGGCCCCAACGAAAGGCTTGTGTCTGTGAGGGCTGTGACCTAAGGTTCAGTCTCAGCACCACATGTGGTTCCCCAGCACCTCAAGGGGTCACTGAGCAGTGAGAACTGCCCCATAGCCCCATGGCACTTCCCCACCACCCCAAACAAGCATGGTCAGCCTCTATATTAGGAGCGTTTTTCTCTGTCCTTGGCAGCTTTTCTTTGCAGGGGGGCTGTGGTAGCCATGATCTTTTCCAGTCGATGACCACCATTGGAATCATCATGGTACTTCCATCCCAGAGATGGGGGAGGAGGAGGAGGTCTCAATTTCTCACTGTTTTTTAAAACTTATACTTTTATTGAAACCATAGTAATTTACAGTCTTATATAGTTGGGTTTCAGATATACAATGAATCAGGGCCAATCCTACCACCAGTGTCGACTTGCCTCTACCAATGTTCCCCAAGTGCATCCCATACCCACCGTGCCCCCCAACCTGCCAGTGTAATAGGCCCATTTTTTTTTTTTTTGGTTTTTGGGCCACACCCGGTGACGCTCAGGGGTTACTCCTGGCTATTCGCTCAGAAGTCGCTCCTGGCAGGCACAGGGGACCATATGGGGAACCGGGGGATTGAACCGCGGTCCGTCCTAGGTTAGCGCAGGCACCTTGCCTCCAGCGCCACCGCCCGGCCCCTTAATAGGCCCATTTTAAGTTTAGATTGTTAAAGTTTGAATCTCTTGATTTCAGTGTTGTTGCTTTGGCTTGGATATTTAGTTCTGCCCTTTTTTCTCCGCCAATGCACCTGAGACTCCTTGATCCTGGCCCCCATCCTTTCATATTTGTGTTTCTCCTCCTTCACTCAGTTTCTTTCCTTTTCCTCACTATACCTTGAAGGTCAGTGCTGTTTGAGACAACTACCATTTAGACTGTTGTGTTTCTTCATGTGGTTATTCTAAATACCTCATATAAGTTATATCATTCTGTATTTATCCTTCTTCTGACTTATTTTATTTAACATACTATCTTCCAGTGTTATCCATGTTGCTGCTGCAAATTGCATGATTGTATCATTCCTTACAGTTATGTATATTCCATTGAATACATGTACCATATCATCTGTTGTTGGGCATCTAAGTTGATTCCAAGTCTTAGCTAATGAACCGAGTGCTGCAGTAAATAGCGGTTTGCTTTTGGATGATCAAATTCTTACCTTTTAGGAAATTGTACTCCCTGGCATTTACTTCCCTCTCATTATCAACTCCACACAATTCCTTTGGTCAATTCTATTCTTTCTTTTTATACATCTCACCCCCAAAACTAAGTGCTTCATGCTCTATTTCACTACATAATTCTTGTTGTTTCTCTTTTTTTATTTTAGTAATACTGGCAGAGCTTAAAAATTGTATAAAATGGTCGCAACCCTCTTTTTTGTTATTTTTTCTTTTGGGTCATATCTGGTAGCGCCCTGGGGTTACTCCTGGCTCTACTTTCAGAAATCACTCCTAGCAGGCTCAGGGGACCATATGGGATGCCGGGATTCAAACCACTGTCCTTCTGCATGCAAGGCAAGCGCCCTACCTCCATGCTATTTTTCTGCCCCCCCCCCCCTTTTTGTTGGTTTTGGTCTGTTTGGGCTTGGTTTGGAGGCCAGACCTATGGTGCTCAGAACTGCACTTATACAGTGCCAGAGGTGGAACTGAAGTCAACCATGTGCAAGGGAAAAATGTCTGACCCTTACCTATACTATTTCTGCAGCCGAACAGCCTCATGCATTCTGCAAAAAGAGAGAAAAAAATGCTGCAACAATTATGCAGTGAAATAGAGTATGTTTTAAGCAGTGAGAAATTCTGGTAAGTCAGTGTTCTTTTTGCCTTCAGAATCTGCGACATGTTTATTTTCCATTCTCCAATACACACATATGACAGGCGCTCCAAAGTTGTTGAGAAGTAAATTGAGCTGCAGACAATATGTCCTCTGCTTTGGAGATTTCCTCAGCATGTCCCTCCCCGCCTACCTGCCTACATGAGCCATGTTAAACTCAGACTTTTTGCCTCTGACTACGTAGGCAGAATGCAGTAGACTAACAGGCCAGCATTCATTTCCAAGTTGGTAGAGTCTTATTTTCTTCAGGCAGAGAATGCTTCTACTTAAAAACAGCAACAACAACAAACCCTGGTCCCACATGGGAATGAAGCTTGTCGTCAAAGGCTCAAATTTTGATTTTTCATTCTCACTAGAAACAAAAGTCACTTGAATTTTTTTCTCTGTACCCCTGGGCTTGAAGACCCCCTCTAAAAGCATGTCCACATCTCAAAAAGGGCTCTGGAGTTTCTCGAAGTCTAGTGGTATCTTTGAATCTCACAATTCAAATCCACAAGTCAAATCCAGCTACTCTTTTATAAAGATCTGATACAAGTCTACTGATGGTGGGTGAGGTGGAGAGTCATGACAAGTTGGGGCATTCTCAGATCAGGCCACAGTGATAGCCTGAAAGATTTCTGGTTTGCTTCCAGTATTGGTTGCCCTTCACTTCTGTTTGTGTTCATGGAGTGTGGGGAATTCTGGGAGGTTCTCTGGGATGGCCCATTTTCCTGGCAGGTTGTTCAACAGAGCTGCAGCTTTTATATTTGGAAGCTTTTCAAAGATGGCAAACATTAAGTCAGAGAGCAGCTGGTCTGGTGGAGAGCAAGAAAGTGGGGTGATGTTTCCTTTGCTCCTTCCTTCTAGGAAAGTATCACATTTACTGTTCCCACCGAGCCAGACACTTCACACACTAGCCTGGGATCTCCCACTAGGTTTGCAGGATAGCAAGCAGAATGGTTTTGGAAAAAAAAAAAAATTTAAATGCCCTCCCTTTTCTTGATAATGGAATATTAGGTACTAGATAAAAAGGGGGTATAGACACACACGCCTCTTTTATATTTCCTTTAAATCGAGGTTCCCACCTTTTTTTATAGAACCTTTGGACAAGGATTACTTTGTTTTACCACATTTTCATGCAGTTTTCTATAAAACTAAGAAGGAATAAAAAAAGGCTGAGGGCCAGGGGCCAAATGGTCTCCAATGCAATGGAGGGAAATAAATAAGGACAGAACTAAATACCCAAGCCAAAGTCAGCAATAATAAAATCAATAATAGAATCAACCTAAACTTTAACAATCTAAACTTAAAGAGGTCTGTTATACTGTCAGGCCAGGGGCGAAGGGTAGTGGTATAGGATGCACCGTGGGTATAGTGGTGGAGGGAGGTTGACACTGGTGGTGGTAGTGGTCCTGACTCACTGTGTATCTGAAATCGAACTACACAGGACTCTGTAGATCACAATTATTTAAATAAAATAAAATGAAAAAAGAGGGGTATAGTAGACAAAATAAGGGATTGTGGGAACGTACTTGGAGGAGATGCTGATTTCTACATATACTTTGTTGTTGTTTGAAAGCCTTCATCAATGCCCGCCCTTCCTCCAAAAACTCTTGGATGTTTCCATTTTCTGTTGTTTACTTGATTATTAAAAGCGTAAAGACTATGGGTAGGTTAATGGCATCAATCAAAACTCAAACTATGGCTTGTGAACTGATCTGATTTGCCTTTTTGGTGTATTTTTGTTTTTCCCTTGAGGGTAGGGACGTCAGAATTGGAGTATACCTGGCTGTGTTCAGAAGCACATATGGGGCCAGGGATTTGAACTGGGGTTTGTTCTATCTCTCCACATCTCTTGTCATTTGTTTTCCTAAATACAATTTCACTGGAACTCAGCCACGGCCAACTATTATGGACTGGCTCCAGTTGCTTTCCTCTTTGCACCATAGATCTAGAGAGTGAAGGTAGGCCATCCATCTGCCTTCAATATTTACTAGCTAAATATTTCCATCACTGAGAGCTTTCTACCCCCTGTCCTAGGATTTCTTTCCATCTCTCTAGGATTTCTTTCCTCACTTATTCACTCCATTGCTCTAGTGGACTGGCCACAACTCTGTGAAAGACCCTGTGAGGGAAGAGAGAGAGGGGGAGGAATAAAGCCTTTCAGGATATTCTACAACTTGTGGGGAAACAGAGGCAGTCCCTGTGTTCTGAAAGGCCCCTTTTAAGATGGACCACAGCACACGCCAGAAAGAAGAACTCACCAAACTGTGGTATTAGTTCAGAGAGAGTCATGGCCCTTCACAGATGGAAGGAGTTGGACAAGCCAAATTCTCTCACTGTCCAAGCTCTGGCTTATTATGATTTCCCAGGGGGAACTTCATGAGAAATAAGAGTCATTTCCTCCATGGAATTTTATAAACTTGCGGTATCCAAAGGGTGGAAATAATTTAGGATATTACTTAGCATCCAGCTTTCTTTATCTGGAAGCATATTTCCCTCCCATAACAATGGGGGACAATCATATTTCTAGAAATTTCTCAGAGGTTTTTGAGGGAAGGCTTTCTTCTGTGGGGTGGGCAGATAGAGGCAGGCCCATTGCTTTGTTTCACTGACTAGCCCACAGTGCCAAGTCCTGTCAGATGCTAAAGAAGGTAGGTTCATAACAAGGTGAAATTCCAGAACTCTGACATTGAGAGAGTTGGCATCTGGGACTGTTATGTTTCCTTCTTCAGAAGAGCCACTGTAGCTAAGTTGTGAGGAAGAGCTTTTAGCCTCTTCCCATTAGCCTGATGCAACCATCCAGCGTTCGTTCGGTTCTGATACTTCCTGGGCCTGCAAGATTCCGATCATGTACCTTCCCAGAGGTGCTGTCTGTTTTAAGGTAGCTTCCGACCTTTTGGAGGGGGCTCACTGTCACCCACCGCACCTGCTTTATTTTTTATTTGTCCAAATAATTTCGACTGCATTAAGGAACACAGAGCCTACATGTTCATAACCTGAGGGGTGGATTTGGGTTCCGGATCCAAGAATGTCAAGAAACATTTCCATGATGCCTTTCCTTCTTCTCTAATGAAAGTGACATCAACCTTGGGGCAGGATTTAAACTGCCCTGCTCTCTGTCCACTTGCTAAAGATTCAGAGGGTAGGGTACTTGCCTTGCATGTTGCAGACCTGGGTTTAATACTCAACATCCCATATGGTCCCTTGAGTACTGCCAGTTGTAACTCTTGAGTTCAGAGCCAGGAATAACCTCTGAGTAGCACTAGATGTGACTCCCTTTGACACACACACTCCCCCAAAGAAAAGAAGAAAAAAGAAAAATCAACATTGGGTTCAATCCTCTTGCCCTGACTGATCATTTTAATGTCTGAAGGGGCACTGAGCCCCCAAATCTTGTCTTTCTTCCCTCTGAGGAGGAGGCCTCAGAGCGGGCCACAGGACAGCAGCCTGCTTCCACCCTAATGCCATCACAGCCCAAACCAACCTGCCCTGGGATGTTTCTCAGCTCTGCCTAGAGAGGGGACCGGCAGGTCCTAAAGCTCACTTGGCTCATCCCCTTTCCCATCCCTGCCCAGGCCTGGAGTAAAGGATCTACGTACTGAGAGAGCACGGGAGGGCTGTGTTGTATCCAGAGCGTCTGAATCAACACAGACAGACTCAGCCTGTCCCTCAGACCCACCCTACCGTGGAGTCATGAATGGGATTGCCTCATCCTCTTTCCCTGTCGGTAGCAGGGCAGTCAGAAAACATTACCCCGAGAGTGGGGAAAGAGCCCTTGAAGACAGACGCCTCCTGCCAGCACTTGTGTCCCGGGGAACAGCATTACTTCACCCTCCTCTCTGCCCCCACCCCCGCCTCATCCCACTGGGATCCCCCCTTAAGTCCCCTCACTCCCTCCCTTGCCTCTCCAGCTACCCCCAACATCTCTGATGTGCACAGACCCCTTGGCAGGCCTGTTGGCTGCGGTGAGGCTGCATTCCCATCGTCCTCAATGCTGTTTTCCCGTCGGTGGCAGGGCCCCGGGGTGCCTCCCACATTAGGGCATTCCTGGGATGCCTTTCACAGGCCTTCACAAGATCATCTGACAGTGCCTGGGAGGTCAATGAACTCGAGACATAAGGAAACGTTCGCTGTGGGGAGAGTGAAGCTGGCTGGCTTGTTGGCTTTTAAAAAAAATTTTTTTTTTTTTTATAATTCCTCCCTCTTGTTCCCCAAGCAGCAGAGAAAAGTCTTTGCTCTGCTGCTCTTCCTCCATTCTGGAGCTGAAGTCCTGCACACCAACCAGCCTGGCTGCACATGATTTAATGCTGAACCGAGTACGAAAGTGATCGCATCCTCTGCGGGGCCTCACAGAACGGCCACCACCCACACTGTTTATTCACACTCGGATCCCGGCCATGTGGGGTTTCAGCCAGAAGGAAAAGGGGGGACAGGGCGGGCAGTGGAGGGGGGGGGTGGAGAAGGAAGAAAAAGAAGAAAAAAAACCCCAGCTCTGGAATGAATGCTTTCTGAAACTCTGTATTCTCCATGAAACGCAGCCAAGGATCCTTTAAGAAATCTATTTAAAATCAATTACTGGGCTCATATTTTCATTTACAACAGATTGTTAGCAACAGCTAATTTTCTGGCTTTGTGTCCGGGGCTGGGCTTGGAAGGGTCCCCACTGTTCCCTCCTTGTCCCCTCTTGTCCCCTACAGAGACGAGGGGCCATTTGGGCAAGGCTGACCCTCGTCTAGTTTTCCAGAATGGGACAGGGAAAGGTGTGAAGAGGCATGAGTAGGGACCAGGAAGGAGAAGAGAATCTGGTTCTTTGAGAGAAAAAGAAGAGACCAGAGGGAGAGGATGGAAGACAGAGCTTGGCCTGGCCCTTGGGAGTTGGACCAGCTCGCTCAGCAATCGGTCAGGATTGCAGGGACGCACAGTGGTGGGGCTGTAAGTGATCTCGGTGCGGGGGCACCCTAGAACATCCCAGGGTGACCTGCCCCCTCCTGTCTGACTGTTCCTTCGAGCCGGGAAATGTTTCTAACTTCCAGCCCCAAATGTTCCTGTGAACCTTCGAAGTACTGATCTGGAGCTCTGATTCATGCCACTGCCTGTGCTATTTGGGGGTTGCTGCTTGCTTCTAGGAGCTCCTTGACCCTCCGAACCTAACTGACTCTGGCCCCACGTCCACCTGCTATTTCTTGGCTTGTATCTTGGACACCAGGAGGGGTGGGGACGGGCTGCCACGTGTCCAGCCTCAGTCAACTGACATGTGGGAACCAGATTCTAGAACGTCACCATCAGAAATAAAAAAAGAAAAAAAAGCAGAGAGAGTCTGGAGGGAAAGGAAGCAGGTAGACTCACTTTCCGAGCAGGAGCTCAGGCCCATATAATGAGACCCTGGCCCTCTTGGGGCTGGGACTGTGGGAGAGGGAAGCTAGAACTTAGACCCTTTCCTCCATCCCTTCCTCTGTCTGCCTACCTCTGTCCTCCTCCAGCAGCTGCTCCCTCCTGCACACAGCGAATGGCCTCTCCACTGGGGGATTCAGGATCCAGATGATGGGACTTCTGCCCTCTATACCAGGCTCTCAGGGAGGCTGCATTTGGGTACATTTGGGTGCTGCCTGCCTACCAGGCTTGCAGCCTATACTACCTCCTCCCAGGATTGGGCCATGGGTGGTGTCCTGCAGGCAGTTGGCCATTTGCCCCTGGCAACTCACCCTCCACTTGTAATTCATCTCTCAGGGTCTTATGCTAGCACCCCCACCCCACTTGTCCTTACTTATAGCAGGTGGTCCTATGAGCAAATGGCAATCTTGCATAGGGGTAGAATTACAGGATATTCTCAGGAGGGGATATATCTGGCTAAGGTAGGAAGAGTGAGGTTAGCCCATGCATGCTGGCATCTGATTTCTCCCCAGGGTGCTGAGTTCATTTTCTTCCCCTCTCTCTGGCAACAGCCACAAAAAAAGACAATTGGAACTGGTTAGCACTGTCTTCGGTCTCGTCTTCGACACGGGTGTGTCTGTAGGCTACAGATCTGTTTTAATTTTTTTGTTGTTGTTGTTAATCTATCTCAAAGTGAGATCACTCAAAGTGTGCTTCTATGTTCTGCTTGTAAGATTTATCTCTGTGAACACCTCTTTTCCTATTAACTCTATTCCAGGCTGCGTAGTATTCCATCACACAAAATACATTGATAACTGGATGAATGATGTCCCTGGAAAGCTATCATAGGCACTGTTCTTTACTCAACACACACACACACACAGAGGAGAGTTTCTTTTAGGTGTGTGCAGTTGTGTGTAAACTGAGAAACATTGCTTTAAAAAACGCACCAAGAAGCCATGCTGTCCTTGTGGGGATGTTGTGGAGCTTAATTCTACAGACTGGGATGGTTGAACCCACCCAGATAACTGCGGTCCAACCTCTGGAACCATCCTCATGGGCATGGACTGAATATGATTCAGCCATACCTGATGGTAGGCAGGAGGAAAGTGACAGCATTAGTACATCTTCAGCTTCCTGGATGCACCCAAGTGCTCTTTTAAGGGGTTGGGTCTGCTAAAATTCCTCACAGTCCACCCTGAGAGCTCCCAGCATTCTCCCCTTTGCCTGTCACTGGCATTTGACTTCCTGTTGCCCACTTGCTATGTCCAGGATATCAATGGTGATTTCCTGATGAAGCAAACATCCCCTACTCACTCATTCCAGTCAGGCTGCCTTACCTCTGAATTCTCTCTTCTTTTCCATTCTCTGTCAATTTTCCTATTGGTATTTTTGAATTTTTATAGACATATAGAAGTATTCATTCCCCCCCCCCCCACACACACACAGCTCCATTTAAAGTACTCTTAATTCAATTCCTTCAGCCAGGAAACACACGACAAATGTTTTCTCTTTGTTGGTATAATTGGTCTTCATCCTATTCAGTATAACTCTTTTTGTTGGTGCTTGGTAATGATTGAATGGAAAAGTTTTTGAATCGAAGCATTCTTTGGGTTGGTCTCTTACACTACCTGTTCTCCACCCCATGGTGTGGTCTTGCTCTTCTCAATAAAAACTCCAGGTCTTGGGGAAAAAACACTGGCAGTTTTGGTTTTCCAGGACTGAGCTATCTGCTTCTTAGGAGTGGAAGGCTTGAGTGTGGACGTTCTTGAACCTGTTTTACCCCCTTAATCCTGTATGGATTATTTACTGTGTTGGCGTTTGCTTCCAGACTCATGTCCCTCCAATTCCCTGGGATTGGGACATGAGGACTCGGCTTCATTCTTGGTTTTGTGGTGTGATTTCCTTCCTTCCTTCCTTCCTTCCTTCCTTCCTTCCTTCCTTCCTTCCTTCCTTCCTTCCTT
>PVKC010051639.1:0-10383 GCA_004027635.1 Crocidura indochinensis | reverse complement strand
TTGGGGGACCATATGGGATGCCGGTGGATCAAAGTGCAGTTCGTTCTAGGCTAGCGCAGGCAAGGTAGACTCCTTACCGCTTGTACCACTTCTCCAGCCCCTGACTGCTCTTTCTTTAGATCCTTATTTGGAAGGTTGGTTCACTTTTATGGTGACAAATTTGTTTCTTGCTTTGGAAACTTTAAATTACTAAGACTTATTTTTATATCACAGGGGAAATAGCACACAATTCAGATTCCTAATGTGAGCTGGGTATTGGAATTCTGTCATAAAAACGGATTTTTAACCTCTTTTTTCTTTTTTTAAGAATGAGAGTGTGGATGGCAATTGTTGTTGTTTACATAACCCAGCAAAATATGGGGGAAATGAAAGGGAAAAGCCTTGGCCTAAATACAAGGAGACCTTACCCCTGAAATTTTCTGGCATGTGACTGACTCTGGGCTCCAGGAATACTAGCTTGCCTCACCCCTGAGTCATTCTCTGTGGTCCTGGTAAAATTTTTTCACAGTTTGTTGTTGGTGTCAGGTTTCTGTAGTCAAAGTTCTGGTTTCTGTGCATCTTCTTCATCGAAGTCAAGATGATGTTGAGCACCCTCTAGTTTCACCTCACCATTAGCAAGCAATGCCTGCAGCAGGTTTTTGCTGAATTATAGCTGTTAAGGGAAGATACTCAAAGGAGATATACATGCCCCTTTTATGTCTTTAGAAATAGTTGGGGGGTGCCAGGGAGAAGTTGAAAAGGGACCCCAGGCCTTCCCCAACCCCCACCCTGCACTAGAGGGGTGGGTTTGGGGAGGGGACTGGTGAACTTCTGGCTTCCAGCACAATCAAGAAACTAACTTCCTCTCTGGGAGCCAGAAGCTTCAGCCAGCATGGGGAGTGGCATGTCTCTATGCCAAAGTCCTTTTTGCCAAGTTTAGGGAGGATGTGGACTCCGGCTGCCCCCAACAGCCTTCTCTATCTTCCCAGATACTGGGGTTTTTCCTGGGTGTCTGCCCAGGGTGCCAGCATGGTGGATGCTGGGGAGGAGTTTAAATGGGACCCCAGGCTTTCTCCAACCCCCACCCTCTACAAGAGGGGCGGGCTTGAGGAAGTTGCTGGCAACTTTCCTTCCCACTAGTCCCCATTCTCAAATCACGCAGGGGTGATAGTTTATATAGTTTAATAGGATATCATAAAATTTAATCCACCTTTGCATTATACAGAATGTAATATTCTCTCTTCCCTTTGGCTCACCACCTTACAGACTCATTCCTAGTTCTTTACTCACTCATCCCACCACCTTTAACCTACATTAACCCTTTTTACCTTCAGTTCTGGGCTCCTCACAAGCAGATCATTATCCCCACTCAAGTCAGCTGACAACCAGCTCCCAAAGTGAAAAAAAATAGACTCTCAGACTGAGAAGAAACCAATACTCTGTTGCTATTGATCTACTTTCAACGGCCTCCTTTCTTCCACTTCCCTTCATTGCATACATACATGTACTGCTACCGTACTCAGTTTCTGAGAAGTCCCCACTCAAAGACATTTCCTGATATGGGACTTGAAGGAGCAATTTTGAAGACTCCAGAAGGCCAAATCACAGACCAAAAACTGATTATTTGAACTTAGGGTAAATACAATTCAGAAATACAATTTAATATATCTTTAAGGAATGATGCAGTCATGCAACTCTCTGCAATCTGGGAGTAAGACAGAGAAGGATAAATACATAATGATATCATATGCAGTATTTGGAATATCTGTATGAAGAAATGCAGTGATTTAAATGTGAATTGTCAAGATCACTCAGCCTCTGCATATAGTGAGGAGAAGGAATGAAATTGTGTGGAGTTGGAGAAAGACAGATGTAAAGTGACAGGGGGCAGGGGTCAAGGGAACTCAGGTGCATTGTTATGTTAAGAAAGGACAGAATTAATTTTCAAACCATGGAGTCCACAACAATGAAATATGAGACCCAAACTTTTTTTTTTTTTTTTGGTTTTTGGGCCACACCCAGTGATGCTCAGGGGTTACTCCTGGCTATGCGCTCAGAAGTCACTCCTGGCTTGGAGGACCATATGGGAAACCGGGGGATCGAACCTCGGTTCGTCCTAGGCTAGCGCAGGCAAGGCACCTTACCTCCAGCGCCACCGCCCGGCCCCATGAGACCCAAACTTTAACCACCAAACTTAAAAAGATGTTTATTCACATGGCAGACTGACGTAGTGAATGTTGTTATGGGATGGTCTCTGGGAACATTGACAGAGGGAGGTTGACAGTGGTGGTGGAATTGGTGTTGAAACACTGTATGTCTAAAACTTAACTGTGAATATCTTTGTAAATCACAATGCTTAAATAATAAAAATTACAAAACATACTAGTGCAGAGGAGAACAAATAATTATATTCTGAACATCATTAATCACCAAATTCCATCTTCTGCAAATTCCATCTTCAACAAAACCTTAAGTAAATACCCTTGAATATTTAGTTCCAGTGACTAATACAAACCCACTGATCAAGAAACTAAGGAATATGATTAATAAACAATATTTCTGCTTACTATAATAATGATTTATCTTAATTCTATTTGAAATAACTGTAACAAACAGAAAAAAAAGAAAAAATACAACTCAAGATTTAGTTGTTAGCTCTATTTTCTAATCCTCTGAACTGAAATTGGGTCTTCCCAATTTGTGATGAGGGTCATAGTTGTTATACAGCTGTAGTTATCTCTAAAAAGAGAGAAAGGAGGCTTTACTTTTTTCCTCCTTCAGTTTTAAAAGATCTTTTATGACATTTCTTTTTTTATTTTTCTGTTGTATATTATATAATTTATATTCTTCACAAATTTTCCACAAAAATAAACTTTATAATGTTCCTATTATTTTCTCTTTGCTATCCATCTTCCTTTCTCAAATAATAAACATATATAAGATATTTGCTTAGTTTTCTTATTATTTCATATTGCTTTCTTAGGAAGAACTATGGAATTATTAGACCACAGGAGAAAGCCCCCTTAACATTAAATAATATTTTTCTCCATAATTTTCTTCAATGGAAAATTGGAGGGAAATAATTTTTTGCTGTTTTGATTTAACCATATTCACCAAATTATTTAAAGTAATGTAAATAAAAACATTTAAAATCATATTGTTCAGTGAAATTATTAAAAAAGGCATTTGATTGTTATGTATAAAGACATTGCTTTCAGAAGGGTCATAAAAACTTATGGAAGCTAGATATGTTTGGATTCTGTGGAAGAAAGGAGCAAATGATCACTTAGATATGCTATGATAACAGGAAAAATGTGAGTATTTTGTACAGTAGTTATTAAGGTTGATCATGCCTCAGATGCTCATATGTCTCATATGATGTTGAAAAGTGCTCTCCTCTAGGACTATTTCACTTATTTTTCTAGTGCATCTGTATCAGATTGCAGGCTTCCCAAGATCTTAGTAGGTGAAACACTGGCTATTTTTCAGGCCATTGGAGAGCTCTGAACTGAAGGGGTTTGGAGTTGCCCAAATGAGCTGATTATAATCAGTGCTTTATAATTAATGCAGGGGCATGTCCCTTCATTCCTTTTTTGTATTGATGGGGATGATGCTTAGCAAATGAACAAAGCTAGATGAGCCTCTTTAGTTGACTCCTTTGGACTTATTTTTGTATTTTTAATTTCTAGTTATGCCCCTGACATTACAAAGAAATTTGCTCCAGAAGGCATCATCAAGAGATGACTTCACAAAATGACCGCAAAGTTCTTCACTGTGTTATAAGGCTCACACTATCTTATGGCAATAAGGAAAAGTTACTTTTTTTTTTTTTTTACAAAAAATTTATTTTAGGCATCATGATTTACAATATTGACAATGGTAGGGTTTCATGCAAAAAGTATTTTAACACAATGCCTTCCATCAGAGTGTTATCATACCTCCAGCATTTTATTATTTGTTTTATTAGTTATTTTATTACATAAATAACATAAATAAAATTAAAATAATTAAAATTATTTATTACTATTACATAATCGATTGGTATTTCCATTTTCAAAAAATAGTGTTGAATTCATCTTTCTACCTACCTTCCTTACTTTTTTCCTTCCTTCCTTCCTTCACTCCCTCTCTCCCTCCTCCTTCCTTCCTTCCTTCCTTCCTTCCTTCCTTCCTTCCTTCCTTCCTTCCTTCCTTCCTTCCTTCCTTCCTTCCTTCCTTCCTTCCTTCCTTCCTTCCTTCCTTCCTTCCTTCCTTCCTTCCTTCCTCTTATTTCTCAGAACATTATCATTTCCCACCTGGCAATTATAGTCTTGTCTTGCTTATACTACTTATTCTCTTATAATTCATTTCCTTTCTAACTATTGTTGGATCACTAATAAAGCAGATGATATCATCCTCCTGTTTAACACCTTCAGTGATCTCTCAATGATATTCAAATGATATAAAAAAACTTCCATGTCCTGGATGGTATGGTCTTGTTTCTCAGAGGAACTTATTTCTCTTCTTTCTGCCCTCTTCAGAACATTCTAGTCATATTGATCTCCTTTCTGGGCATCCCACCCAGGTCCTATTGAGTTATGAGACTTTCTTGCATGTTCTGCCTTCATTGTCAGATTTTTAAATCTTTCTCTCTTTATTCTCAGCTAAAAGAGAAGCTGGTGATGTTGGATCACAGAATAATAGGGAAAAAGCGCATTTCGGCCAGGAGCTGTTGAGCAGCTTCTTGAATCATACTGAGCCAGCCAAACTTATTCCCTGTGTTGCTTTTCCTGCCACTTTTATTAGTCAGGGTTTAGCATAAATCACTGGAGGGTCAGGTTTGATGTAATTAAGGGTATTTGTACTAATTAATTTAGAAAAGGTGACAGAAAAAAGTAAAAAATAATTTTACAGGAATATGACAATGGGATATTTGTAATGTGTCTTAGTCAATCAGGTTACGAGGAAAACAGGAAAAGGAGAAACCAGGATAAGTGCTCTGTTTAAAGGAAAAGGATGATATGGACGCTCTTAGGGAGAAAAAATATGTATACTTTGTCTAGGGAGGAAAAATAATGTGTTCTCTGTTAAGTTCTGTGTGTTTTTCTACAACCCCCCCCTTCTTTTTTGCTAAACACAAAAAATTGAGATGGGCTAGATAGATCGTGTTCTCCTTATAAACTACCACTCTTAGCAAGAGGCAGAATCAGTAGTACCAGTGCTGTCAAAAGCATGGGTGAGTCGAACCATTATATCTAGAGCAGATATTTTGAAAAGTGATAAAAGTGGCTTTTTTTTGTTTTATGCTTTTGCATAAGCACAGTAAAAGCAGGCATTAACAACTCTAAACCATATTTGAATTAGAGCAGGTGGTCTTTCTCAGAAAACATTTGGTCATATCTTTTAGATGCAGGCTTCAGACCAGGCTTTAGTTTATCTAACCTCAGAGGGTCCTTCTTCTAGGTTTTGGGGAAGGTAAAAGATTCCTTTTCTCCTATTTTCTTCCAGTTAGAGGTTATCATTTTAAGACATCACATATGAGATCTTAGGCTCTCTCATTTCTCATATCATTGCCAGGGTGGCATGAAGCCTGCCCTAGTTCCATCTAAGGACCTGGTAGGACCCATATTTTGGGGTGTTATGTCAATCTAAGAGCAACTGAAGCTTAAGTCAAGACTATAATATGGCACATATTCAGAGTTTGAATTTTCGAGTTCCTATGTTTAGTGAATAGGAAATGCTTTCTTTAAGACATCCCATTTACTGGACCTATGTAAAAAAATTCAAAAAGGATATTTACACAAAATAATAGATATGCCAAAAGACCCATGAATGGGGGAGCTTTAGAAGGTAAATTGGTATAGACCAGGTGCTATATGGAATTATTAAAGGCAAAGAAATGGGTGTTATATAAATTAAGTAGGTCTAGAGGGTTTACCTAGTTTAGTTATCTTTTTGACTAATTTTTAAGTATACATTTAAAGGGTTTTAAATTCATCTTTTAATAAAACTACTCTTTAGGAAAACTTAGATAATGAGAAGAATAATGAAAAGTATGTGTGGAAAGAAGAGACATCAATCTGCTTTCTAGTGCCAGGGATCAAACTCTGGGTCTAATGCATATTCTTAAGCAGAGATCCATACCCCAAGTCTACTTCTAGCATTTCCAACAGAAATGACAAATTCAGGAAAGAAAAATTGGAATATACTATCATCATGTTCTTGGAATATTTTTTAAAGTTTTCTTTATCTTCATAATTTTTTAATCACACCCTGTAGCTGCTTAGGGTGATGCTCAGGGGTTACTTCTGGTTCTGCACTCAGGAACTATTCCTGGTATGCTTTGGGGACCATATGGAATACTGGTGCTCTAACCCAGGTTGGGTGCATGCAAGGCAAACACCTACCTGCTGTACTATTGCTCTGGCTCTGTAATTTGTAGAATGCTTCTTTACATTTCATAAATGTGTGAAATACTTGTCCACATAAATATTTCCATTCTGTTCCTATAGTTTGGATTCAATACATTCTGACAATAAACCATATCGAGTAAGTTATTTCATACAAGTTCTTGTGGCAATATTACCTAAATAAACGTGTTTGGATTTGGTGATTTTAGGGTAGCTAAAAAGGGACTTAAATATTGTATTATAAAACTAAGTTTCCAATATTTAGTTGCCCATACTTTGCTGAATCTTTCATTATTCTTTATCCATTAATGAACCCTTAGGTCTGACAAAATTTTAACTTCCTAATACTAGTTTTGATGCTAATTACATTAGTCACCATAAAATAACAAAGACTGCAGCCTCCAGTTTAAACCTTAATATAATCAGTTGTTTCATTTTTCTACTCTTCTACTTTTACAAGAACACATTGAGGCAAAAGAGGGGAATGTAACTTAGTTCCTGCCCTGGAGAATGTCCGTAATAGAGTGAAGGACAAGGAGGTAGCATCACCAGGGCCCTGGATGGCTGAGTTTCTCTTATCAGACTGTAGACATTTTATACGTGTGCAGTGAGGAATTAATTGTTTTGCTATGGAAGACTATTGATTTAGATTTGTGGTCAGGAACAGGAGATGGAGTGTGCAATGGTACGCGGCTTCAAACAGCCATGATTAATCTTGGAGACATAGAGATCCAGAGGGAATTGCTAAAGAAGAAGTGGAGGAAGATAAAGTAAGGCTAGAGGGGTGCATGAGAGATCTTAATAATAGCTTTGGGATTTCTGGGTTGTAGTGAAAAGGCTTATGTCCATGTACCCACTCAAATGTACATACTCCCTTCTGAATTTTCGAGGAGCTTCTTCTGTTGACATTTACTCATTTTAGTATGGTTTTATCTCCTCCACTAGTTGAAAATATTCAACATGTCATAATGTAGATATCAAATGCTTGTTAAGATTCAGGCAAACAAAAGTCTTCGATTAGTCCTTAGACTAAAACAATTTTTATTTGCTTCTTTGGAGACAGAAACTCTACCTGTTTAAGAAGAAACAATTATGTTCCCTTTATTATAAAATAAACAACTTTACATTGGAATATTGTTACTTTAAAAAGAAGAAATGAAGTTGAAGACATAATACAACAGGTAAGGCATTTGACTTGCAGTGGCCAACCTGAGTTTGGTTCCTGACACTACATATGGTTCTAAGCATCACCAGAATTGATTTCTTAGTACAGAGCCAGAAGCAATGCCTAGCACAGCCATGTGTGCCCTTCGCTTCAAACCTTTCTCCAAACTCAAAGTAAAATTACAATTAGAATGTAGAGAATCTTTCTGTACATTTCTGTGGAAATGTAAAATGGAACTAATACATACTATTGGAAATGGTATAAAGTTGCCTACATTTTTAAAAACATGTAAGTCTGGAGCAGTGGTGCAAGTGGTAAGGCATCTGCCTTGCCTGCACTAGTCTAGAATGAACTGCAGTTTGAACCCCTGGTGTTCCATATGGTCCCCCAAGACAGGAGAGATTTCTGAGTGTATTGCCAGCAGTGTCATGGGTGTGGCCCAAAAACCAAAACCAAAACCAAAACCCAAAGAAACCATAAATAAAAAAAATGCAATTCACAAGTAACATAGCAATTCTACTTCTTGGTATACATCCAAAGAAACTCAGAGTAAGAAATGTAACCAAGAGATGAAAAATATTTATTATCTATTCTTGCGCTTGCGTGATAATACAATGAAAATGGCACTTGCCTTGCAACCTGCTGATCCAGGTTTAATCCCTGGAATCCCGTGAACACTTGTAGGACTGATCCTTGAGCAAATAGCCAGGATGTCACCCCTAACATAAACAAAAACAGCAAAAGAAAATTTATTCTGGACTCATGAATTAGAAGAATTAATATGATTAAAATACACACATCAATCAAAGTTATTTACAAATATAACAAGAATTTAATTTAATTCAAAGTGGATTTTTATTATTAAAATGTGAAATTTTTACAGAAATAAAACAACCTAACATTTTTATGGAATTATAGAAGTCTAGAGTAGTTAAAGCACTTTGAGTAAGAAGAACAAAGTTGAAGACATCAGGACTTGGTCATTTCAAGTTCCATTACAAAATTGTGGTAATAAAAATGTACCCTGGGGCCAGGGAGATGGCATGGAGGTAGGGTCGTTTGTCTTGCATGCAGAAGGATGGTGGTTTGAATCCTGGCATCCCATATGGTAACCGAACCTGCCTGGAGCTATGTCTGAACGTAGAACCAGGAGTAACCCTTAAATGCTGCTGGGTGTGTCCCAAAAACAAACAAACTAACAGAATGTACCTTATAGGAGAGAAAAAAATGTACCTCATTGTCATAAATACAGATAGGTAGATACAAACATGGAATCAAATGGAGCACTTCGGGGCCAGAGTGATAACACAGTGGGTAGAACATTTGCTTTACATACCGCTGACCTGGGACTGATCCAGATTCACTCCCCAGCATCCTATATGGTTCCCCAAACCTGCCAGGAGCGATTTCTGAACACTGTACCAAAGGGGTTCCTCAAAGTAACCCTTGAGTGCTGCCAGGTGTGATTCAACCCCTTCCCAAACCTCAGCCAAATGGAACTCTTATACATGCATTTATGGTCAATTTATGTATAAGACAGAAAGAAATACACAAGGAAATGACTCTCTTAAACAACTAGTATTAGGAAAAGTGGATAGTTACATGGCATTACTTTAATAATTTTTACCATAGTCTAAGTCAGTTTAAAATAGATCAACTTCTTGAACATGGGATCTGAAACCATAACAGTCCTAGAAGAAAATATAATTGGCTGACAGTTGTAACTGATCACTCTGGACAAGAATTGAGTGCTGAAAGGGGATAAATGCATGGTACCCTCTTCATTCACTGTGCAGTCCATAGTGTCAAAAAGGGGAGAGAGAGAGGAGAGAGAGAGAGAGAGAGAGAGACAGAGAGAGAGAGACACAGAGATAGAGAAGTAAAATACTTGCCCCGAGGCAGGCACGGGCAGGGGTAGGGAGGACAGGAAGGAAACTATCAGGGACAATGGTGGCAGGAAATATACACTGGTTAAGGGTAGTGTACATTCTGTGAGTTAAAATCAATCATAAATATGTTTGTAACAATTGTGCTTAAATACAGCAATTATTAAAAGATATAATTGGCAGCTCTTTGCCATCATACTTGATAATAATTTATTTTATTACTTTATTGAATTAATATGAGTTTAGGAGTGTAAATGCTTATATGTTTTAGATCACAATGTTACCACACTGTTGCCACTACTGATTAGCCAATAAAGGTTTAGGGAGGAGGTTGATACCAAAATCAAAGGCAACAAAGATAAAATTTCTTATACAACGATGGATATGAAGAGTATTATGTTTCATGAATCATTTGGAGAGTGATAGACATAGAATAATAGCATTCAGTTGTGGGATATAATAAGTAAAAGATAGTATGGTAATAAGATCCAGAGGCCATAGAGAGGAGGATCAGGAGAATCAGTTCATAGTAGGACGCTTGCCACAAATAGCGGGAAGAGCTTTTAGGGCAGAGAAGGGGCCACTATGACAATGATGCTTGGAAAGGAGCACTCTGCACAAGAACTGGGTGTTGAATGGAGACGGTGATATGCATGATACCGTTTTAGTAACAATATTACAAGCCACAGTGTCAAAAAGAGAGACAGAGAGAAACACAGAGACACAGAGAGATATAGAGAGAAGAAAAATGTCTGCCACAGAGAGGTAGTTAGGGGAGAGGACAAGGAGGAGAAGAGGGGAACTGGGAACATTGGCAGGAGATGTGCACTGGTGAAAAATGTTGTATATTGAATGATTGAAACTCAGCCATGAACAACTTTGTAACTATGTACCACACAGTGATCTAATTGAGGAATTTATTAGATAGCATGGAGGTAAGGTGTTTGCCTTTTTTTTTTTTTGG
>PVKC010051638.1:0-10397 GCA_004027635.1 Crocidura indochinensis | reverse complement strand
CAACTTGGATTCTATCCCAAACATCTCATATAGAGCCCTGAGTACCAGCAGGATTAATTCCTGACTGCAGAGCCAGTTGTCCCTGTGTATTGCCAGTAGTGACCAAAACCCCACTAAAAATATGAAAGTGTATCTTGTTTAATTCCCCCCTAAAAATATGAAAGTGTTCCTTGTTTAATTTTACTCATTTTCCCATCAGTTAAGTTTAGATATAAGAAAAAAGAGCCACACCCAACTTGGTAAAGTGACATTATTCTCTTAACTCCCACACATAACACAAGAAAGCTAATCTTAAACAGATGTCTTTTTATTTAACTAAATTAACAATGCTTATTATACTCTGGCTTTCAGATGTTGCACAACATATTTTATGCTAATATGTCTGGTTTTGGACCTGGCAATAATACTAAGGATCTCAGTGAGAAATCTAGCCTTCATGTATTCTTATCTTAGGAGACAGAGACAAAGGAAAATGAATTACTAAATTAATTTACTCTGGAATCTATACTTATTAAAGCTGTTCCAAGGGCTAATCTGTTATTGTAACAAGCAGGATATCCCACACCAAACTGAAGAACTAGGAGTGTGGGCAGCATGCTGAAATAAAAAATTCTCTTGAAGTAATTACTGACTCTGACTTTTCTCCCCCCAGACAGGAAAGAGCAGAAAAAATTTAAAAGCGATAGAGAATAATTATGTCAGAGTTTAACAACAACCAAGTAGATGACCTTGATTAAAATATCTTTCCATCAAAGTGGAGAGTTTAAAATTCAGTCAAGGAAATGGTGACTCTTACATCTGTAAGACTATTCAATGACAATTTTTTTTCTTGGATCTGGTATTGGAAGAACCTCTCTGAATTAAAACAAATAAAACTTTAAAAATATGAAGCCTTGGTTGTATTCCTATTTCTGAGACCGTCTATGGATAAAGAAAGAGTTACTGAGGTTCCTTTCAGATTTATTTGGGCCACCACCCCCCATTACTTAAAATGAATCGCTCAGTTGCCTCCTGTAAATCTACCTTCTTTAAGTAAGCAAGTTGAAAGATTCTCAAATTCTACCCAAGGTGACGACTATACAAGATACTTATATTTTACATAAGGGCTCTTACTATAATATATAAAACAACAACCAAAGAAATTATTTCAAAAGAAAGCTCTAATTGCAGTTTAATTATAATAGATGCTTACCAGACTTATTGTTTGAGAAAGTTCTCATAAATGCACTATATACACCTATAAATTGTTTTTCATTTTATGTAATAGTTGTAGACTACGACATTTTCAAATGATTTCAAGAAGAAAAAGTAACCATAAAAATCAAGTAATAATGCTTAAAAAGTACTTTTCTATACAACTTTGTAAATTAATAGTAGTTTCTTTGACTCAAAATTAAGATCACATATAATGTGTTTAATTGCAGTGTATAAAGGATCTATAAATCCACTAAATATGAAAAGTTATATGACAAAATAGATATTCTATTAGAAAAATATAAATGCATAATGTTCAATGAAATGTAATCTATCCAGATTGAAATAAGAAAAGGAATAAACACCTTAATCATCATAAGTATGGATATTGGAATAGAAATGATAATAAAAACTAAAAGCTCCTAATAAATAAAATTATTGACCCAGATTCTTTTACCAATAGATTTTTCCCAACAATGTTCTATTAATTTCTATATTTGGTATATTTAATGCCTAGGGTCCATACATACAAAGGCAGATACCACTGGCCATATCTCTAGGTCCAAAATAAAAAAAAATGTGAACCTATTTTCATGTTACCTCTAAAAAAACTCAACAGAGAATGAATACCTCTAAATAGTTTCTATGCGTCAAACAACTAACATTTTCTGATTGCCAAAAAAAAAAAATGAAAGAGGAAAAAGAAGCCAATGATTTAGTACAGAGAGTAATGTCTTGCAAGTGTCTAAAGACAGGATGGATAGTCTAGACCCTTGGATATTACATAGCCTTCCAAGCAACATCAGAGGATACTCCATCATCAAAAAATATAATTGTAGAGGCCAGAGCAGTGGCACAAGGAGTAAGGTATCTGTCTTGTATGTGCTAACCTAGGACAGACTATCTCTGGTGTCCCATATGGTCCCCGAAGCCAGAAGCAATTTCTGAGCACATAACCAGGAGTAGCCCCTGAGAGTCACCTCGTGTGGCCAAAAAACAAAGTAATTAAAAAATATAACTGTAGAGACCCTAATCACCACAGGTGTGACCATACCACCATGAGGGTGACCCCAGTAATCACCAAAGTAGAAGCACCTTAATAGCAACTCATCTTTAGGCACTTGCATTGAACTGCTAGCTCAGTTGGCCAAAAAATGCTGAGATTGGCTACTTATATCCACTGACACAGCTTGAAAGACCCTTCCCCTAAAATACACAAGGAAACATATAAGGACAATTCCTGATGGACTTTCATGTATAATTATAAACACAATACAGGTAACCAAATTCAACAATGTGTTAAAACAATCAATCCATCATTATATATAATGGCTTACTTCAAGCATAGTAAGGCCAGTTCAATATATGCAAGTCAACCAATATGATATACTTACACAAATACAAGAAAAAAAAGTTATATACCAATATATGTTCAGAAAACATTTGGCAGTAAATATTGGCAATATTCACTTAAAAATGCAAAATGAAAATAGAAAGAATAAAACTAATTATGATAGCAGTTGTTTACTAAACCTACAACTAATTCTTTCTTCAATGGTTAAAGTCAAAACTTTTATTTAAAATCAAAAACAAGGAAAAAAGGAAAACTTACTCAATTTCTTAATGTTTGAGGTGTGAGAGTAATTAGATAGCACAAAATAAACACAGATTGGAAGAAAAAGTGAAACTAGCATTAGTTACAGAGAATATGACTAGATTGAGAAAATTCTAAATATTTTCACTGCAAAATGGTCAGGGATACAAACTTTGCATGTGCATAAAATAGAGTTCTAGCCCCAGAAACATAATCACGAGTTCCAAGTATAGACCTAGTGGTCCTGAAGCATAGCATACATACAGACATACACATACATACATGCACATAGTATACATACAGGACTAATCACAACTAGCACTGCATTACTTGACCTAGGTATTGACCAACTCACCTCTTTATTGAAGTGGGTTCAGGAGATGCTCTTGCAATAAGCATATGTAATAGAGCCAATTAATGAGTGGAGTAAAACAAAATTTGTTGCAATCCTATATAACGACAACAATTGATACACATAAATCAAGAAAGTGGATCACACTTATAACTGCATCCCCCCAAAATCAGTAACTATGACTAAATTTAACAAAGTGAAAGATACATAGAACAGAAAACACAAGATGTTAAAAACAAACAAATTCAAAAAAAAAGAATAGTTTATATTAGATACCTTATCCAAAGGGACTACAGAAAAAGAGGTATACAAAAATGTTTCATTATCCCTGATTGGTAGTAAAATGAACATTAAGTTCACAATGATGGGGTCTGAGAGATAGAACAGTAGGGCGTTTGCCTTGTATGCAGGAGACCCAGGACTGACAGCAGTTCAAATCCCAGCATCCCATATAATCTTCCGAGCCTGCCTGGAATAATTTCTGAGAGCAGAGCCAGGAGGGATTCAAAAACCAAAACAATAATAATAATAATAATAATAATAATAATAATAATAATAATAATAATAATAATTTCACAATTAAAGAGCTGGAGAGATAGTACAGAAGATAGGGTACTTGCCTTGCACAAGATGGACCCAAGTTGGATCATTGACTCCCCCAAGCACCACAGAAGTAAACTGTGAGTATAAATCCAGAGCACCAACAGGTGCACGCCCCCCCTACCCGACCATGATGCAAAAAAATAAAGATCACAACAGTATATCACCTCATACTTGTAAGACTGGCTGACCCCAAAAGCAGCAATCAGAACATGTTGGAGTATGGGTGGAGTGGAAGGGCCCTCCTGCACCATGACTATGAATATAAATATGAGCAACCATTTTGGAAAAGAATATAAAGATTCCATGTGAAGTTAAATATAGATCTGCCTTATAATCTAGGAATTCCACTTTTGGTTAACTCTCAAAGAACACAAAAATATTTTAGTACTATTGTTATAACTAAAATATGGAAACAATTGGAGTGTCTGAGCACAGATGGCTGGATAAAAATATTTTATAGTTACACAATAGAACACTAATTTGCAATTTTATAAATAAGGGGAACAGGGATGAATCACAGTTCTAGAGCTTCACACTTTTTGCTTCACATTTTTGAAGCATCTGATACCACTTTGATTTAGGAATTCTACTTTTTGGTATCTATCAAAGAATACAAAAATGTTTCAGTACTATTGTTATAGCTAAACAATGAAAACAATTGGACTGTTTGTGCACAGATGGCTGGATAAAAATTTTTACACCGTGGAAATAAAAATAAAATAAAATAAAAATAAATGAATGAATGAATGAATAAAATTACACAGTAGAATACTATTTAGCAATTTTTTTAATTTAGGAAGCAGTGATGTATCACAGTGCTAGAGCTTGTGCTTCAAAGTTTTGAATTCCTAGCATTGCAAAAATTAAAATATTTTTAAATTTAAAGTTGGATTGGAAATTTGCCACAGCAAAATATAGTTTTATAAAAATATGTAAGACAAAAAGAATACAGGAAAAATAGTATTAGATGATGGCATTCATGCATGAAACACTATTAGAGAAAAATTTATGAACAAATGAAATAATAAATGGGCATTAATAATTGAATATTTTCTAAAAAAGAGAGTAGACAGGGCTAGGTAATAAAGTGGGGATACAAAAATAAAGTAAAATAGTTCTATTGCATAAATTTTATAAGTTACAAAGATAAAAAGCATAGTTCTCACTATAGAAAATTAAGTTTATCATGCATCACAGGAGATAAAATAAAAGATATGAGAATCAAAGAAATTGGTCACTTGCCTTGCACAAGGATGACCCAGATTTGATTCCAGTTATAATATCATCCCAAAGTACCTCCAGGAGTGATCTCTGAGCATTGCCAAAAGTGTCCCACAAACCAAAAAATAAATAGATAAATAAATAAATAAATAAATAAAGCAAAATAAAAAGAACAAAATAAAACTTAAACTAACAATTTCCTTGACCAAACCTGCTATTTATTAGATAATTTTTATATTTCATTTGTATGCCACATGTAAGAACTCTGAAAACAATGTTCTGAGATAGATATAAATATTATGCTCTCAAATTTAGATGAAAGGTTTTATTTTAAAAAAAATACCTGCTAAACTCTCATGCTATAATTTTTGTAATTAATCCTTATACTGAAAAGACATATTTCTTATATATTAGAAAAAAATATTTTGTAAGTTATATGCTGGATATAACTGAAACTTTTAGAATAATTAAAATACCTAGAGCTTTTGCCTAAACTTTTCTTAAAATTTAATATTACTATGTTTATAAAACCCAGTTCCTAAAGATTTGCTGATAAATGAATTAATTAAAAAGACTTTACATTTTTCTTCTATTTTTAGTAATGCATTATATTCAATACATAGTAGGCAAACTTTAAAAAAATCACTACACAAGTTAGCATAATATTTTCTATTAACCTTCATTAATAAAGAATGCAAATAAAAGGTCTATAAAGGTATTTTTATACATTGTGTTTTGTCTTTCCAATAAAGAACATCTTGAAGTTAACTTCAATTATGTCAAAAATCTAAATGATTCTATGCCAAGCAGATGACAACAAGGACATATGCTTCATAGACTGAAAATAATAATGAATTTTTATAGAGTACTTATGTGCCATATATTTTAAACACATGACATTTATTAATATACACTATCTTAAAATAATATATTAGTGCCTAATAAATTTACATTATATAATTAAATATTATAAAAATTTTGTGATATCATACTTTAAATATTACATGTGAAGTATTACTAACATTTCCATCCTGTTGCCTGTTTAAATCATTTCTCACATTGAGCTACTAACATAACAATTACCTAATTATAGAAACTTGTGTTTCTTCCTATCTCTGTTACTAACAGACTGTGTGACCTTGACAGAACTTTTCTTCAATCTCTCTTCATCTCCATAAAATGTTTGTCATATACAGTGTCTCAAAATTTACTCAAATAAACTCTTAAAAAAAGGGTTATGTCATAGATTGCAAAAATCATTTTTAAGATTTATAATCAGTGCTAAGGAAGTAGAAAGCAAAAGAGATATTTATTGATTGACTGCCAAATATTTTCACACAGGGAAGTTAGTAAGTTCAAAACTGTTGATTCAGATTTTTGCTCTTAGTTTAAAAAAAATGGTGGTAACAATCAAGAATTTAATACTTGTAGATATCTCCCAAGCCCACATTATTCTAGATTATCTCCAAAGCAGAATATGTATCAAAATGAAAAGCATTAATAGGCATGTGTTAATAAGAGCATTTATTGTAGGCTGAGCTTTATTTCACAATAGAAAATACTACTACATATATTCCAATAAAGCTGAATCTATACATCTATGCTTTGACTTTTATAGCGCTTCTAACAAATGCTCTCCTTGTTTTTTAAATTCCTCACAACAAAACATTCAGTAACTGGAAAAGCTCTCTCATCCTCTCTCCTCTCTCTCTCTCTCTCTCTCTCTCTCTCTCTCTCTCTCTCTCTCTCTCTCTCTCACTGAAACCCTATTCTGTGATCTTAATCACATATCAAGGAAACTAAGCTTTGGTACAAATTAGGTTTCTAGATTAAATTTTATTATTTTATTTTATACTGATTTTCTAAAACTAAATTCTAACAATTTTCTAAAAAGTAAATCAAATGGCAACTATTCAACAACTTTCCATGCTGGTTTAAGTAATGCATCTTCATATTTAAAATTTAAATTATACTCTTGAAAACTATAGATTTGCTAATTCTTTCATAAAGTCAGGTGAATGTCCAATAGCAAATTGCAATAGTATTATAATTCAGAAATGAAATATGATGCTTTTATACTTTCTAATAAACAGAATTCTAAAATTATAAAAGGTATGACATTTCACTATCCATAGACTCAAGGGTAGGAACATATTCTAATTTCTAACTCTAAAACTAGGATTAAAATTTTTGTTTGTTCTTGACAAACGTGAGGCAACTTTTTTTCTTCTGTAAAATGTGGACAACTATATTAACTTACTAATAAGTTCTTATTACCTTAGAAATGGATTTTCAGCTATTCGAAGTGTACTAGATGCCATTACAAGATTTAAAGCACTAAATTTAATGCTGTTAAATAAGGGGCTTTTTGGATAATAAGAGGCAGGTTGGTCTGGGAGTTAAATTAGAGAACCATTCCAAAGAGGCATTACTAGCATTGCGTAAGATGCCTTTCCTAGCAATGAGATACAAAATAACTCCTCAGGCCTTCATCATTTAGACTGCATAGACCACCATATTATTTTAATTCAATATGGCTTGTCATTGAATTCCATTTTTATTAGTAACAGGACAGTAATAGAATACCTTCTGATAGTTTTCTAAATTTGACATGTCCAAATAAAAACAGCAAAATAAAACTTTCCACTTAAAATCACATTTGAAATAACAGGAGGAAGTAGTTTTTACTGGTTATGTATACATTGACAAGTAAACATTATCAAAAAATTTTTTTGGTTTTTTGGGCCACATCCATTTGATGCTCTGGGATTACTCCCAGCTAAGTGCTCAGAAATTGCCCCTGGTTTGGGGGAACCATATGGGATGCCAGGGGATCTAACCACGATCCTTCCTTGGCTAACGCTTGCAAGGCAGACACCTTACCGCTGGCACCACCTCACCGGCCCCTAAACATTATCATTGACATGCAAACATCTAGCTTTAGTTTACATCTATTTAAGTTTAGATATTATGCCAAATACATGTTTAGAAAATAATTCTCAGTGATCTGTGATTTTGCCCTACTTTCCTATAAGTTATATTTTCTAGAAAAGGCGTGTATACTTATATTTGATCACAAGCAGGCCACTAAGAAAAAATATGTAATTTTTTCATCTAAATTTTGTGCTAAATGATAGAATTTAGTCAAGTCAAAATTACATTATTTGACTCCAAACGTTTCTGTAAGACTCACTGTGATCCTTTAAAAGGTTTCTAGAACTGAAACAGAATAATTTTGATTTTAAGAATAGGTAACATTTCAAAATTTATTTTATAAAAGAATTTATTTTATAAAAGAAATCATCATATCAATAAGTCTTTGTGTGATTTTCCTGATAATAGTGCTTAAATTTTAGCTCTATATTGAAAGGAATATGAAAAATAGTTCCCACATCTACATGTTGAATAGAATGAGAATGACTTTTTTTGCCTTATCATATACATTAGTTGAAATTGCTTTAAGACATTTGTAGAATATTTCTAAATACATTGAGCACAAAATAAAAGATTAGATAGAAATTCCCAGCAAATATATTGTTTTGAGAACTGGTAGACTTTTAATTGTTGAACAACACTAAGCTGTCAAAAAAATAGATTTAACCACTCTCATCTGTATTTTTCAATAAAACTATTGAGAAGGAATTAAAGCCACTTTAAATTGCTCTACAATAGAAGTTTTGTACAAGAGACAAATATAAATTAATCCCACATTTAAAGTAGTCTGTTAAATTTGAAGTTACTCAAGAAATGAAATACTAATTTTGTGTTATTCATTTAAGTAAATTTAAATAACTCTATTGCCATTCATCTACTTACATGAAAAGGCAAACTTTTAGAGTTTGAGGGCAACACAGAACATTGATGGGAGACTATATATGGTATAAGGATAAAACCAAGGTCTGTCATGTGTAAGGCAATTCTCTCTTGAATACCTTAAAGGGCAGACTTTATAATTATCTTATCTCTCATTACTTCTCTGATCATCCCACTGTCTTCCAGCTTCCCAGCCTTATAAAATCTGTTACTTGTGCCTAAAGTGTTCATCTGCCTGTCAACCACTGACTGAAGTATGATTTTCTCAATGTGGTCTACATTCAACACTATATAAAATAGCAGCCAACCTCTCTCACTTCTAGAACTCCTAATAACTGTTGACCCTGGCATCTTAACACACACCACATTGTATCCAATGTTATTGTTATGATACTCAGCTATTATAAATTAATAATATTTCTTTATTCCTATTTCTACCCCCACTCAAACAAACTATGTAAGAACAGGTACTTTTTGGTCTGTTTTACTCACTGAACAATTTTCATTCACTAACCTTATCTAATATGTTAAAAATCACCAATTATATTATAAATTTCAACATTTGTATTCACTACAAACTGGATATTATCTTGAATCACTTGTTATTACAAACTATCAATATTATCAATGTCATCATTATAGTCATTATCATCACATCACTTACCGTTTGGAAACTTCTATCCATAGGCCATCCACATAATAATGTCCTCTTTGGTACTTAAATAAGTACTTGAATTAAGTATATATTTGATATATCCTGAACTCTATGATTTAAAAAGCCAGGAACTCTTTCTCGACCCTACTAGATCTGAGTTCCACTTCTCTTAATATAGTCCAGAACTTTGGTCAAAGAATTCTAAAGGAGGGACACGAGCGATAGCACAGCAGTAAGGCATTTGCCTTGCATGCAGCCAACACAGGACAGACCCAGTGCGAATTTTGGGATCCCATATGGTCCCCCAAGCCTGCCAGGATGACTTTTGAGCATAGAGCCAGGAGTAACCCTTGAGTGCTGCTGGGTGTAACCCAAAAACAAAAAACAAACAAACAAACAAAAAACATAGAAAAGAAAAGATGAGAACTTATGTAAATTTAAGTAAGTTTTTTTGCAGTTCACTGATAATTCTATTTAAATTAAGAGAAAGAACAGTGACTCAATTTGAAGTCCAAGTTGAAATGATTAACCCATCTGTTATTCAATAAAGAATAGGTATTTAGTCGATATGTGACTATTAAAAATAGTGGCAAATAGCTGCTTGAAAATAAGAAAATTCTATTTTTCTATAATTTGAAATCAATCCCATATATGTACATGCTATGTGTGTGATTGCTATAGTAATACAATTATAAGTTGAAATTATTGAGATTTTTTACTTATTGGAAAAGATCATTGAGATTACATGTCTGCCTAGCTGAGCCACCAGATGATCTTAGCAACAGAAGGTTCCACATGTTTTTTATGTAAATTTTATTGCCTATTGACTTCTTTCTACTCATTAAACGGGAGTGTTCTGCCTCTTTTTAGTCTTCCTTACTATGTGGGTTGTGTTGACATTCAAAATTTCAAAAAAAAAAAAAAAGAAAAAGAAAAAGAAATTTCTCTCCAATGTTATAATATCC